>JAPFFP010086955.1:0-45018 GCA_026153255.1 Solanum medicagineum
GAATGAGAACCTTAAGATCTGGATGAGTTTTGGGACTTGAAATTTGGAGATGAAATATTGTCTAAGTGTTTGAGAGAATATTTGCGAATGTCTTGAATGATATGAGGGTGAAATAAGGTTATGTATAGGTATTTTCATGCATGGAGACACTTAGGCCCAAGACTTAAGTCTTGGACTGGATTAAAAAAACTAGACAGAATATATACCAGTCCGCGTCGCACTAAGGGTGCACATTACTCACTGGAAATCGCATTTTACGATTTTCAAAGTTTGATAAAGTTGCTCTTAGATTTGGGTTAGACACATTTCCCACTCAATGTTACCCCCTAAACAAGAATATGAAGTTGAATTTTCGATATCACGTACGAATTTTGAGATATATTGGAATTACTACTCTGCGCACCCCCGAGACACATTTTGGGCCCTTTTTGTGATCGTTTCGATATCTCCCCCTTGGGAATATTTGTCCCTGAATTTCAAAAAAACATATATGAGAAGAGTAATCATGAAGAAATCAGCCCCAACAAGAATGCAACAACATACGTAAAACATCATTTTCAAAATCTAAACATAAGTATAAAATCACCATAACTTTTATCAATGTAAATATGAATGTATGCAAATGACTTAGGGGCTGGAACATGAGACATGAACTCACATAGAAGACTTAGAATTAGTACCTTAGGCTTGAGTAGGATGGAAAAGATATGGGTATCACTTTTATATATTCGCTTTGGCCTCCCAAGTAGAACTTTTGACTTGTTGGTTCCTCCAAAGGACCTTAACGAAAGCAACATCCTTGTTCCTCAAACTCTTTGCTTATATATCCAAGATCTCTACTGGAACCTCTTCATATGCCAAGTCTTCAACTACCCCCAAAACATAAAGAGGCACAATAGCATTAGGATCACCCACGCACTTCCTCAACATAGACACATGGAAGACTAGATGAACCAATTCCATTTCACTAGGAAAATCCAATTCATAGGACACCTTACTAATCCTCCTCATCACCCTATATGGAACAACATATCTATCGCTTAACTAACCCTTCTTACCAAAACGAGCCACGCCCTTCATGGGTGACACCTTCAAGTAGACCCAATCACCGACCTTAAACTCAAGCTCCCTCCTTCTCACATTGGCATAAGACTTTTGGCGACTTTGGGCTGTTTTCAACCTTTCTCTAATCATATTTACCTTCTCCATAGCATCCATAACCAGATCCAGACCCAACAAAGCCACCTCTCTAACATCAAACCACCAAACCGGTGATCTAGAACGTCTACCTTAGAGAGCGTCAAAAGGATCCATACCAATGCTTGAATGATAGTTGTGGTTACATGGAAACTCAATCAATGGAAAGTGATCATCCTAACTACCCTTATGCTCCAATACACAAGCTCTAAGCATGTCCTCAAGTGTTTGGATAGTTTATTTTCCTTGGCCATCCGTTTGAGGGTACAAGGTCGTGGTAAGTTTTACCTTGGTTCCAAAACCTCTTTAGAAGGACCTCAAATAGTGTGAAGTGATTGTGCACCACAATCTGATATGATGGACAATGGAACCCCCTGCAATCTCACTAAGTCATGAATGTACAACCTAGCTTAATCTTCAGCCCCATATATAGTCTTAACAGGTTGAAAGTAAGCAGATTTGGTTATCCTATCAACCACAACCGATATGGAATCGAAACCTTTTCTAGTCTTGGAAAACCCAACCACAAAATCCATATATATCTCTTCCAACTTCCAAGTAGGAATCTCTATGTCTTGGGTTAGGCCGCTCGGCCTTTTGCTATTCGGCTTTGACTTGTTGGTAACTATGGCAACCGAATATAAATTTGGCAAGGTCCCTCTTCATGCCTCCCTACTAATACACCTCTCTCAAATCTCTATACATGTTAGTAGACCCGGGCTGAATAAAGTAAGAAGAACCATGAGCCTTATCAAGAATCTTTCCTTCAAGCCACCAACACAAGGCACACACAAACCACCTTGGTACCTAAGGGCACCATCTCCGCCTTGGGAGAAAACCTCCACCTTGCCCCCTTTAACCAAGGCATTCAATTATAACAAGGAGGGGATCAAGATCTTGCTTAGCTTTCACCTCCTCAACAAATGAAAATTTAGAACCATCGACAACAACAACACTACCATTATCAATATCTTCCAACCCAACTCCAAATCTGGCGAACTGATGGACCTCCTTAGCCACCTCTATGTCTCCATCATCAATGTGAGCTAGGCTACCCATAGATACCCAACTCAAAATATCCGCCACAAAATAAGCCTTACCGGGATGATAATGCACACTCATTTCATATCCTTAAGAAGTTTTATCCACCTTTTTTGTGTCAAATTGAGATCTTTTTGAGTGAAGACATATTGGAGGCTCTTATAATCGGTCAACACATCAACATGCACCTCATACCAATAGTAACGCCTAATTTTTAATGCAAATACCACTGCGGCTAGTTCAAGTTCATAGGTTGGATAGTTTTTTCATGCACTTTGAGTTGCCTAGAAGAATAGGCTATCACCTTACGATTTTGTGTCAAAACACAACCCAAACCAGCCAAGGAAGCATCATAATACACAACGAATCCTTCTAGCCTTTCTAGTAGTGATAATATAGGAGTCGACACAAGCTTATCTTTCAATGTTTGGAAACTCTTTTCACACTCATCGGACCACAAAAATTTGGCTTTCTTTTGAGTCAACATGGTCATGGGAGAAACAATAGAAGAGAACCCATTCACAAACCTCCAGCAGTAACCCGCTAAGTCCAAGAAGCTCCTAATATCCGACGGGGTCAATGGCCTAGGCCAATTCCTAATCACATCCATGTTTTTAGGCTCCACCTTAATACCATTCCCCGACACCACATGTCCTATGAAGGCAATCTCTTTTAACCAAAATTCACCTTTCTCATACTTAGCATACAACTTCTCTACCCTGAATCTTTGTAACACTACCCTCAAATGACCCATATGCTTCTCCTCACTATGTCAATAGATCAAAATATCATCAATGAAGACCACAACAAATGAATCAAGGAAGGGTTTGAAGATCCTATTCATAAGAACTATGAAGATGGCCGGTGCATTGGTCAACCCAAAGGACATCACAACAAACTCAAAATGCCCGTACCAAATTCGAAAGACCGTCTTAGTAATATTACACTCCCTCACCTTCACTTTATGGTACTCGGACCGAAGATCAATCTTAGAGAAGTAGCTAGACCCTTGCAATTTGTCAAACAAATCATCAATTCTTGAAAGAGGATACCTATTCTTGATGGTGTCCCTACTAAGTTGTCGGTAACCAATACACATTCGAAGATACCCATCCTTCTTGTTCACAAACAACACCGGTGCACTCCAAGGTGATTGGATAGGCCTAATAAAACCCTTCTCCAACAAGTCCATCAATTGCTCTTTCAACTCCTTTAATTCCGCCGAAGCCATATGGTAAGGGGGAATAAAAATAGGTTAAGTATCAGGGAGGAGGTCTATACGAAAATCTATTTCCCTTTCAGGAGGAACGTTGGGAAGGTCATTTTAAAAGACATCAAGAAACTTATTTACAACCTGAACCGACTCTATGGAGAGGACATTAGACTCCATATCCTTAACCCTTACAAGATGATAGAAACACCCCTTAGAGATCTTTGATACTATAACAACAATAACCAAGAGAGTCAAGGCTCATAGCATGATTACACCACATGTCCAACAACACCTCTACTAAATAGATAAGAGCGGAGGCCAAGATATGCAACCGGGATCACCCTCATGGTCATTTTTATACAGTAAATGAAAGAGAATCTTAATACATAAAATAAGAAGATAGACATTGTCCCCGTAATGGAGGACTCACCAAAGGCTAAGTTGAACGATCCGTAGAGCCATGGAAAGAATCAATAGGATTCTCGTTCTTACATGGTAACATAATGTAGGCATATAGTATGCGTTAGTACGTTTCAATGTACAAAGTATGTGGGATGCAATGCAACAAGAGATAGACATCATAATCAAAATGCATAACAATAATAAGCAATGAATAACATAACAACAATATGACATGTATGAATGATGTGTGAAATAAAACATGCTTATAGTTCATTCAACTCATATAAATCATATTACATAAGTGTGGGAAGAGACCTAAACCGACATAACATAAGACCAAGCAAGCTACAACTCGGAATCCCGATGTCAACCCTCCACCGGAAGAAAGGTGGAGGTTACTTGCCAAGGTAAACCTCCAATGGCAAAGTGGATCCACTAAACCTTTTTCTAAACTTGGTACTCGCCTCTAGTTCTTGGACTCGGGTACTCAACACAAGCCCAGACTCAGGTACTCCCCACATGCCCTAATATTTAGGGTACTCGCCTCTTAGAGATTTAGGGACTCACCTCTAATCCCTTTGCCTACGGTGGAACATAGTTCTAGGACTTGGGGACTCGCCTCTAGTCTAATCCCACGGATAATACATAAGATAATAGTACTTCAATAACTTGCAGTAAACATAGAGACCTAGCACGAGTATCTGTTAACATCATTGACCTCATGTGGTGAGCTTAACTTCAATCATAAGAATAGATTATCATCAACATTGTCCTTTCATTATCATCAAACATCAAAAGCTCACAAGAGGTATAATCTTAGAAAAAGGGGCTTAATCTGGCCCTACAACATCATAAGCATTTCGAAAGCTCATAATCATCATAAGGTCACTTGAATCATAACTCAACCAATAGATCATCAAACCTTAAACAATCTTTAAAAAGGCATTTTATCAAACACTTGGAGGCTGTGTAATGCTAGTGTAATACCATGCAATTCAAGAGTGAAATCATCCAAGAAAATCCATTGGAAAACCATCAATCAACACCTTGCAACACCCTCAAGCATTATACATCAAAATCACTCATCAAATCTTACATTAGATCAAAGATTTATAGCTCTAAACATGCTAAAACGATCATACTTTCATAAACCCCAAATCACTATGCAGTGAAATTTATAATAATCAAGACCCATAAGTAAATCAATATTTAAATCATGCAATTTAAGTAAAATGGAGGCTTAGGCACCATGGGTGGAAGGACCCAATGGTTTAAGACCACATACCTTAGATTTAAAGAAGCTCTTGATGAAGATTGAAAATGGAGGCTTAAAGTTTGAAGGAAATCCTTAGTTTCGATGAGGATTTTGAGACTTGAATTTTGGAGTGAAAATATGGCTAAGTGTTTGAGTGAGTATTGGGAAATGTTTAGGATGATATGAGGGTGAAATAAAGCTAAGTATAGGTAAAAACACATTTGGGAACACTTGGGCCCAAGACCTAAAAGTCTTGGACCTAGATAGAAATCACTGGTAACAAAATACACAGGTCCGTGTCTGGTCCACGATGTGGACCTGTCACGGAGGTCATATTAACACATGCCCATGATAGTTGCGTGTCGCGGTGCCATCATAGATTGATTCTAAATAAGAAAAATTACAAAAATAGAAATCGGTAATCATTTGCTCTTAAATCGGGATTACACCCTTCCCCTCTAACTTTGACTCCCTGAACAAGAATATGAGGTAGGATTTTTGATATCACGCACGAATTTTGAGATATATGGAATTTAAAATTCTGGGCATTTCGAGGTAGATTTTTGGGCACTTTTTGGAGTCGTTTCATATGGGTTCTTAAATAAATAAAGGCATAGTATGCATGCAACCAATCCATCTCAAGAATGACATCAAAATCAACCATATCCAACTAAACAAGATCATCATGCAATATTTTATGCAAGATGCATATGGGATAATTTCTATAGACCTTTCGAGCAACAATAGATGCACAAATAGGAGTAGACACCTCATATGACTCACACAGCAATTTGGGCTCAAGATAAAACTTTTTGGCAACCAAAGGGGTAACCAAATAAAGAGTGGCACCCGGATCAATCAATGAATACATATCAAATCAAAGACTTTTGACATACCGGCAACAACGTCGGCCCCTCATCAATCCCTTGCCTCCAATGCAAAGCATAAAACTGATTGTACCTTGGGGAACCACCTTGTTAACCACCACTTTCTAAAGAACCGCATTTGCACCTTGTGTACGGACCTCCTTACCTTTGTTGCAGTTACGAGGACATTCAACCTTTTTGTGACCAACTTATCTACACCCATAACATGCAACGGTTCTCTCAAACATGGGCCCTATGGCCCTTACCACATGTTGGACACATTATTAGGGACCACACCACCAGCACCTTGGGCTCTTAGGAAGTCATTGGCAAACCCTTATTAGAAGCATGACAAGACCCTTGGCCTTGATGGAACCAGCCACCCTTTCGACTTTGGAGCCTACTCTCCAAGAGGGCCCTCTTAGCCTCATTACCTCTCCTCTTCCTCAACTTTTCATTCTCCATTTTCTTGGCATAGGTCATCAAATGGGACAAATCCTCGTCACTAGTCAACATATAAGGCTCATAGCATAAATACATAACATGTCAAACAACACCTCTACTGCATAGATAAGAGCGGGGGCCACGACAAGCAACTAGTCTCACCCTCGTCGTCAGTACATAAAATAAAAAAGTACATAGCAAGAGATCGTAAGCAATGTCCCCGGAATAGAGGACTCACCAACAAGCTTGAGAGATAATTGTACTAGCCATGTGGAGGGGGAGGATGACCAAGCGGTGCTCTGGTTCCTACATAGTGACAACATGTGGGCATAGAGTATGCATTTGTACGTTTCAATGTACTAAGTTTGAAGGATGCAATGCAACAAATGATAAGCACCATAGCCAAAATGCATAACATAGGCAATGATTAAGCTTATAGCAATATGGCATGTATAAATGATGCTTGATTAAAATCATGCTTATGTAGCTCATAATACAAGTGTAAGGAGTGACCATTCTTACTGCAATTCAAGCCCTACCACCTCCTTGGAGTGGCGCATGAGGTACAAACCCCTTCATGAGGTTGATGGAGTAAAACCCCCCAAACAAAGTTCATCGAGTACAAACCCCCCAACATGGTTGATGGGTACGAATCCCTAACAAGGTTTCACGGGCTTGCCACCTCCCGAGTGAGGTGATCGAGTACAAACCTCTCAACAAGGTTACTCAAGCCTACAACCTCCCGAGTGAGGCTTGGTCAGAGATAATATCACATACATACATTCCTTCTATCATCATCATATACGTACATTCCTTTCATCATCATCATATATATATATTCCTTTCATCATTATAAAGTCATTCAATTCATAAGATATGCATTGGATCTTCACTTCCTCAAGAAATCATAATCTGAAAATTTTATCAAACACTTGGCGGGTGTGTAGTACTAGTGTAAAACCATGCAAATCAAGAGTGAAAACTATAAATAGATATTTGGTAACACACTCAAACAATATACATCAAAATCCTTTATCAAATCTTTCAATAAATCTTAATTTCATAGCTCCAAACATGCTAAAACAGTCACAATTTCATAAACCCCAACATAGTGTGCAGTGAAATTCATAATAGATAAGACCCAAAAATAAATCAACTTTAAATCATGCAATTTGGAGTAAAAGAGAGCTCGGGTACCATGGATGAAAGGAGTCCATGAAAGAAACCCACATACCTTAGCTTAGGAGAATAGCTTGATAAAGATTGGAGATGGAGACTGAAGTTTGATTGAGAGCCTTAGAATCTGGATGAATTTGAGACTTGAATTTAGGAGGTAAAATATTTTCTAAGTGTTTGGGAGTGTATTTGGGAATGTCTTGAATGATATGAGGGTGAAATAAGGCTAAGTGTAGGCATTTTCATGCATGGGAACACTTAGATCTAAGACCCAAAAGGCTTGGAGTGGGATAGAAAACTGGCTATAAAAATACACAAAAGCACACCCTTGGCGCATCATGCCAGGGGCGCGGATTGTCTCTGAAATCACATTTTTGTGATTTTCAAATTTTTCTATGGTTACTCTTAAATTGGGTTAGATCCTTTTCTCACTCAATTCGACCCCCTGAACAAGAATATGAAATTGAATTTTTGATATCGCGCACAAATTTTGAGATATATGGAAATTACGATTTCGGCCATTTCTGAGGCACATTTTCGGACACTTTTTGGTGTCGTTTCAGTATCTCCCCTTGGGAACATTCATCCCCAAAAATCAAAGAAAGTATATGAGAGACATAAACATGACCATTTCAGCCCACAAAGACATGCAACAATGCACTTAAACATCATTCAAAAATCTCATCATAAGTGTGAAATCATCGTGAACTTGTTAATTTAAAAAATGAATGCACGCAATGACTTAGGGACTGAAACATAAGAATTGAGATCATATAGAGGAGTTAGATCACTACCTTAGGCTTCAGTGGAGTGGAATAGGTAAGGATATGACTTTTGTATGTCCCCTTCGGCCTCCCAAGTAGCACTTTCAACTTGTTGATTCCTCCAAATGACCTTAACGGAAGCCACATCCTTGTTCCTCAAGCTCTTCACTTGTGTATCCAAAATCTGAACCGGAACCTCTTCATAGGCCAAATTGTCTTCAAAAACAACCGCCACATCAAGAGGCATAACAGCATTAGGGTCACCCACACACTTCCTCAATATAGACACATGAAAGACCAGATGAACCAACTCCATTTCACTAGGAAAATCTAACTCGTAAGCCACCTTACCAATCCTTCTCACCACCCTATAAGGACCCACATATCTAGGGATTAACTTGCCCTTCCTGCCAAAACAGACCACACCTTTCATGGGTGATACCTTCTAGTCCCAATCATTAACCTTGAATTCAAGATCTCTTCTCCTCACGTCAGTATAAGACCTTTCACGATTTTGGGCCATCTTTAACCTTTCTCTAATAATCTTTACCTTCTCAAGAGCCTCTATAACCAGATCTGGTCCCAACAAAGCCACCTCTCCAACCTCAAACAACCCAACTGGTGATATACAATGCCTACCATAGAGAGCCTCAAAAGGAGTCATTCCGATGCTAGAATAATAGCTATTGCTATATGTAAACTCAATCAATGGAAGATGATAATCCTAACTACCTTTGAGCTCCAACACACAAGCCCTAAGCATATCCTCAAGCATTTGGATAGTCCTTTCGGCTTGGCCATCCATTTGAGGGTGAAAGGTCATACTAAGCTTAACTCTTGTACCAAGACCCCTTTGAAAGGACCTCAAAAAGTGTGAAGTAAATTGAGCCCCATGATCCAATATGATGGACAAAGGAACCCCATGCAACCTTACCAAGCCATGAATGAATAACTTAGCATAATCCTCAGCCCCATAGGTAGTCTTAATGTGACGCCCAAAGTCCCATTAAGGCAGATTGGCACCTATTGCTAATAAGGACCGGGAGAACCAACCTATATCTATGCGCTTTCTATACATATTATAAGGGATTTCTACATTAAACATGTATTTAAGAAAGTAAACAGTAATAACAAGCCAAAAGGAAATGCATATGGCTAGGCCATTGGGGCCACGCTGTCTAAGGTACGAGACATGACCACACTTTAATTTACATAGTCTACAAAGCCTCTAGATAAGGAAGGGTATTTGATAAGGGTCGGGTCAGGCCCACCTTGGCTAATTATACAATACAAAAATATAAGTTCTAGACACACAAAGCTCCGAAGTAGCATGGAGCTTGGTAACAGTAGTTGGATATCCTGTATTCCTACTGGGGAGATCTACTAGCACTTGTACCTGCAGCATGAAATGCAGGTCCCCCGTAAGGGACGTCAGTATGAGATAATGTACTGAATATGTAAGGCAGGAAATACTATATATGAAGTAACAACTCAAATGAAACCATGCGCATGTGTAGGATAAGAGACTACCCTTAGTCATACTGTGGGATCATGTACTTTATGTTCTTTTTATTACTTTACCTTTACTGCATAATTTGTGCACAACAAGTAATATAAATGACCAGCTGATCAGTGGTAAATCTATATCGAGATCGGCTCTAACTAGGCTTTTCCTTTCACCCCTTGGGCTACCCCCCGTGATAGGATCGACCCTAGCTTGGTGATTCTTCCACCCCTCGGGTTACCACCCATCAACAAGCAATATATTTTATCTTTCAATTACTTTTGAGATGATTCTTTTGGTGGACATAATATTGGAGTTGTAGGACTGTAGATACAACATATGACATGTAAATAATCATAAAAGACAACACCATAATGAAAGGAGTATGTTACACAAGTAATGAAATGCATTGGAGGTAGAACAACACATGAACTTTATTTAGTAGAACGAACTCGTGTACCTTGGTATCCAAGTATGGATGCAAATTTGAAGGTGGCTATGTATGGGAGCATATGAACATGTGAAAGAGTGGAGACATGGTTAATAGTTGCATCGGAGTTGGTAAGTGTCTTTATGTGCCAAGGAGGGATCTATGTTTCATGCCAAATAATATGAAATCAAGTACTCTTACATACCTCAATGTACGACCTCGTTACTACCTTGGAGTGACCCCTTCTTCCCCCAAATATTTATCAATATATTAGGCAATAAGACTAGTATTAGCAGTAAAGAAGCACTTCTTGGCAGCCCAATATCATAAAAACTAACACCCGGGCAACAAGCTTATAATTAGCGACCCAAAGACATTCCTTCAATCTTTTCACTTATAATCATATTTTCTAACAACCATTCTTATGCACATATCATATACATCTTGTTTTAGACCCTTAATAGTCTTACATCAGTACATACGGTACAAGACATAACAATCCTGCACAAAGCACGAATAGGCAGCATCACATTCGTATTCTCACTACATTTCGACGTCAATAATCCCAAACCTGTTTCAACTTTATCCAAACTGTATCCAAAATTTTTACACATAAAACCAGTCTGAAAATAGTCCAAAAATATTCCCATATTAGGTGAAGGTCATGAAACAAAAATTTCCAATTATCAGCTCACAAGTTTCTTTTAAGAATACAATTAAGATATCCTACAATAAGTCATCTTTGCGGACTGTAACAGTGGTGAAGCAGCCTGGGTACATTACTATCAAACCAACTTTTGTTAAATACATAAGTCTTACTTCATAATATAGCCAACCAAAAAGAGAAAAGCCTCTTAATTAACAACAAAAGTGTACAACAATCCTTAGGATACATGCTGTCCAAAATTTCCAGCACATGTATAATTAGCTTATTTCTATGGTTTTTATAAACAAACCATACTAAGTGCATAAGTAGATTTACTTACCTTTAAACTCAAGGCTTATACATTCTTTAGGAATCCTTTTAATGTTGTGAGGCCTATTTTTCACACTTTGAAAGAGGGCAAAGAATAACCAAGAAAGCAGATTGTTTTTGTTCAAGTTGAAATGACTTTAGGGGGCTGTATTCATCCCTTTTTAAAAGACCTCTTGGCTGACTTACTTTTGATTTCTTAGACTTAATAAATGAAGTTGGTGATGCAGCTTCTTACTCCTTTCACTTGGGCCTTAAGGGGCTCAAATTGATGGGCCTTTGCTGCCCATTTTTCCCCTTTCTCTTAGTTAGTTTTAGCCCAATTCACCAAGTGAGTTTTGTTGTACATGGGTCCTTTCTCTATTATTCTTGGGCTGAAAATATAGTCCATTTATGATGCTAAAACATGGGATAAATTTACACTCTTAACACGGACTTTATTCATAATCGAACTTGGACTAATTCGACGTCGGGCCACGTCTCCGTTTAGCTAGCAATTTTAAGCTAAGCAAGTAGGTGAATCACCTGCTAGCTTCCTAAATCCTACAAGCACCTCAATTCTCTCACTTTGTTTAGGTTCATGACCTCTTCAATTTGACTTAAAACTTATTTACACTCGACACTTTTCAGCATTAGACATACATGTCACCCTCTAATTTGAGATTCAAGCACTTTTAAAAATAGGCGCTAATTTGACGAAGCCATATCATGCTTCACGTGCATAGTACTAGTTCATGTGATATGTGGGGTGTTATACTTAACCGGTAGAAAGTGAGCTGATTTTTTCATCCTATCAACCACAACCCAAATAGAATCAAAACCCTTTCTAGTCTTGGGCAACCCAATGAGAAAATCCATATTAATCACCTCTCACTTCCAAGTAGGAATCTCTATGTGTAAGGTTAGGCCACCTAACCTTTGATGTTCGGCTTTGACTTGTTGGCAAGTATTGCAATCGGATACAAATTTGGTAATGTCCCTCTTCATGCCTCCCCACCAATACACATCCTTTAAGTCTCTATACATTTTGGTGGAACCAAGGTGGAAAGAATAAGAAGAATTATGGTCCTCATCAAGGATTTTCTCCCTCAAACCATCAACACAAGGCACACACAACCTACCTTGGTACCTAAGGGCACCATCTCCCCCTTGGGAATCCACCTTGCCCTCTTGCACCAAGTCTTCAACTCTAAAAAGGAGGGATCAAGGTCTTGCTTTGTTATCACCTCATCAACCAAGGAAGACTTAGAACCATGAACAACAACACCACCATTACCATCTCTTCTAACCTAACCCCCAATCTAGAGAACCGATGCACCTCCCTAGCCACCTCTTTATCACAACCATCAACATGAGATACGCTACCAATAGACACCCTACTAAAGGCATCTGCCACAACATTAGTCTTACTGGGATGATAATGCACACTCATATCATAGTCTTTAAGAAGTTCTAACCATCTCCTTTGTCTCAAGTTGAGATATTTTTGAGTAAAGACATATTGGAGGCTCTTATGATCGGTGAACACATCAACATGCACCCCATACAAATAGTGACGCCAAATCTTTAATGCAAATACAATGGCGGCTAGCTCAAGATCATGGGTAGGATAATTCTTTTCATGCACTTTGAGTTGTCCAAAAACATAGGCTATGACCTTACCATTTTGCATCAACACACAACCCAAACCAACCTGGGAAGCATCACAATTCACAACAAATCCTTCTAGACCTTCCGGTAGTGACAATATGGGATCAGACACAAGCTTATCTTTCAATGTTTGGAAACTCCTTTCACATTCATCAGACCACACAAATTTGGCTTTCTTTTGAGTCAACTTTGTCATAGGGGAAGAAATAGAAGAGAACCCATTCACAAACCTCCGATAGTAACCCGCTAAACCTAAGAAGCTCCTAATATCGATGGGGTAAATGGTCTAGACCAATGAAACAATCCCAATAGGTGCTCGAAAATGTGCCTCAGAAGCATCCAGAATTGTAATTTCCATATATCTCAAAATTCGTGCGTGATATCAAAAATCCGACTTCATATTCTTTATCAGAGGGTCAAATTGAGTGACGAATGGATCTAAACTCAATTTTAGAGAAAATGAATAGCACTTTTATTCTCCCAAAATTCACTTCCCAAATAGGTTTTCGAGCCCAAGGCGCGGCGCACCAAGAGCGAGCCTCAGTTCATTTTGGTAGCTGTTTTTCTTGTTCGGTCCAAAATTTTTTAGTCTTGGGCTTAAGCCTTCCCAAACATAAAAATATTTATCCTTAGCCATCTTTCATTTTCATATCATACAAGACATTCCCCCAATACTCTCTCAAACACTTAGACAAATATTTCACCCAATTCAAGTGTCCCAAACTCACTTTTAGGTCTCAAGAAACTCATTCAAGCTTCAAGCTCTCATTCAAATCTATGTCAAGCTTATTCATGTCATTTAAGACCATCGTGGGTCTCCTACATCAAGCCAAGTTAAAAAGAATTTCTGTTGGCTAAGTTTTGCACAAGTATCGGTAGGAGGGTCAACTTTAAAGGGGCATATCTCTTAGCACACATCAAATTGGGTGGCCCATGACTACCAAATCAAAGCTCTTTAAATTAGATTTCTAACGCACTTGGTTTTACCTTATGTAGAATTTGGATGAAGAAGGTTATGCCCATTTTCATAGAACTTGTATGTGGAGGGGTATATATGGGTTTTTGCCGA
The DNA here is from genome assembly GCA_026153255.1 of Solanum medicagineum. Lineage (NCBI taxonomy): Eukaryota > Viridiplantae > Streptophyta > Magnoliopsida > Solanales > Solanaceae > Solanum > Solanum medicagineum. The sequence goes on from JAPFFP010086955.1 coordinate 13,985, forward strand.
ATTCCCCCTCATTAATGGGATTCTATAAATTTAGCCATTTCTATTGGTATTTGGAAATTCCTATGCTATCTTAAAACCTCCTAAAGACCTAACCCTACTTCTAAAGATCAAATTCACTCCTCCCAATTGGAATACACTCTCAAATCCTCTGAAGAGCCTCCATCAAAACCCCAATACAAATTTAAGGAAACTCAAGAGCAAGCTTTATATTCCAAGACCTACTTCCAAAATTCAAGTCTTTCACTACTCAATTTGAAGAAATTCAAGGTCTAAGGTATATGGGTTTCATTCATGGGTACCTTTCACCATGAAGCCCAATCTTCCAGTTCTATGAAAGTTACATGTTTCCAAGTTGTGTTGCTTATTGCTATTATTCATTAGAGATTATGATCATATACTATGTTGGCATTTTATGAAAGTTAGGCTGAAAATACATGATTAATCATTTTTAAGACAATACCATGAGATGATTTACCTATTATGATTATGCATGTTTTAAGCTGTAGAACTGCGATCTATCTTGATATTTGATTAGCGTTTTCAATGTATTTTGCAAGATGGTATTACTAAGTAGTGGTGAGTTGTATTACTTCAAGTTTTTTGCATGATTTTATTCTTGAATTGCATGATTTTATACTAGCACTACACACCCGCAAAATGTTTGATAAAATATCCTATTATGATTTTCTGAGGAATTGAAGGTCCAATGCATGACTTATGAGTTGAATGACTTTATGATGATGAAAGGAATGTATGTATGTGATAATGATGAAAGGAATGTATGTTTATGATGATGATGAAAGGAATGTATGTATGCGATGATGAAAGGAGTGTTTATATATGATATTATCTCTATAATGTTGGGGATGACCAAGCCTAGCTCGGGGGTTGTAGGCCTGGGTAAGCTTGTTGAGGGGTTGGTACTTCGATCGCCTAGCTCGGGGGATGGTAGGCCCGGTAACCTTGTTGGGGGTTGGTATCCATCAACGTTGTTGGGGGGTTTGTACTCCATCAACCTTGTTGGGGCGTTTGTACTCCATCAACCTCATGAAGGGGTTTGTACCTCATGCGCCTCTCCAAGGAGGTGGTAGGCCTTGAAATGCACTAAGAATGGTCACTCCTTACACTCATATTATGTTCTATATAAGCATGATTTTACTTCAAGCATCATTCAAGCATACCATATTGTTAGTATGTTATTCATTGCTTATGATTATGCATTCTGCCTATGATGCCTACCTCTTGTTGTACTGCATCCTACATACATAGTACATTCAAGCGTACTAACACATACTCTATGCCTATATGATATCACCATGTAGGAATCGGAGATCCTATTGATTCTCCTCGTGGCTAGACAAATTGTTCAAGTTAGCTCATGGTGAATCCTCAAATCCGGGAAAATTATCTATCTTCTCTCAAGCATATGTGTAGATTATGTCTTGTATATCTGGATTACCTATTGTCATTGTTTTGAGGGTGAACCCGATTGCTTATCTTGGCCCCTTCTAAGTATCTAAGGTTAGAGTTGTTGTTGGACATGTTATGTATTTATGCTATGAGCTTTGACTCTCATGAATCTTGATGTCTATAATATGAAAGTGTTCCTTTAGCCCCGGTTGTCCTAATTTACTACTTCTTGTTGTATTCTATTGCTTCCGCGACCAAGGATGTGCAATGGTATGTTAAGAAGCTTGTTTGGGGTCCCTTTGGGCTCCTCATGCGGCATGTAACGTTTAGGCCCTAAGCTTGGGTCCTGACATACTTGGCATCAGAGCACTAGGTCGTTAGGTCCCGGGCGTCCAACACACCACGCTGATTAGAGTCTCATTCATGGTCGTAAAGTGAGCCATGACTATGAATTGGGGGCCATGAGGCATTTTAGGAAATGTTTCACTTCTTCATGATCTGTGTCATGCGATAGAGTTAGGTCCCGTATGGCTTATTGTTAATCCCTAACCATTACATTTTAGGATATGTCTCAAGATACTCAGGACGGTGATATATTGAATGTGAAGGTTCACAATGCTCTATGGATGATGGACAAAGCAGTGTCTAAATTGATAACTCACCTCAATCAACAAGTGAATGCTCCCGAGATTTCAAATGGTAAGAGAAGGGGTAATAAGGCCAAGAGGGCCCATGGTGAAGAAAAGTTCCAAAGTCCCAAAGGATGTGGGGTTGTGGTACCTTATGCTATGTTCCTAAAGTGTGGTAGATGCTATGATGGTCCATGCTTGAAGAAGACCAATGGTTGTTATGATTGTGGGGAGATGGGTCACAAGATAATGTGTTTTCCTCGTAAACGCAATAAGAATAAAAAGGGTGGTGATGGGGTGACTCATTTTGGATGCCCAAAATATGGGAGGAATCACAGTGGTGCATATTGGAGGAACACAGGTGCATGCTTTGGGTGTGGTGAGATAGGCCACAAAATTCGGACTGTCCTCATGCTCACAACAAAGGTAAGGGTGGTCGGCCACAAGGGAAAGGTGTTCATGTTGAACAAGGGGCTTAAGGAGGGGATGAGATGTCCGACGTTGCTACCGGTTTGTTGAAATTTCCTTTGCCTTTGATGTGTATGCCTTTATGGGTCCGGGTGCCACTATCTCTTTCATTATTTTTTCTTGCTACTATTGGGCCTTGAGTATGCCCTGAGTTATTATTTGGACCTTTGGTGTCTACCCTTTTATTGAATGTGTCATTGCTAGAAAGTTCATAAATGTTGTTCTGTGTATGAATTTGCAATGACACCAAAAAGTGCCCAAAAAACGTTCCTCAGAATGCCTGGAATTTCAATTTCCTTATATCTTAAAATCTTTTTGTGATTTCAATAATCTGACTTCGGATTCTTGTTCAGGGGTTCCAAATAAGGGTGAAAAGGGTCTAACCCTGAATTGAGAGCAAAATTTAGCAATTATAAAATTTCAAAAAACAATTTCCGGAGGGGTTTTCACGTCCCCCTCATGACGCGCTCCTATGTAATTTTGAACTCTGCTTTTCAGCTTCAGTCTAAGACTTTAAGTCTTGGGCCTAAAAGCTCCTATACGTGTTTTTACCCATACTTAGGAATATTTCACCCTTATATCATCCTAAACATTTCCTAATACTAACTCAAACACTTAATTATATTTTCACTCCCCAAACTCAAGTCTCAAACCCTCATCCCAAGCTAAGGTTCTCCTTCAAGGTTCTTCTTCAAGCTTCAAGTATCCATCTCCAATCTTCACCAAGTTCATCCAAAGCTAAGGTATGTGGTGTTGAACCATTGGGTCCTTCCACCAATGGTGCCTAAACCCACTTTTTACTAATATTGCAAGATTTAAAGTAGATTTTACATGTGGGTCTTGTATATTGAAAAATTTACTGCACAGTGATTTTAGTTCATGAAAGGGAGGTTGTTTTAGCATGTTTTGAGTTCTAAATCATGGATATAATGTTGGATTTGATGAGGGGTTTTTGATGTGGATGTCTTGGGGGTGTTGCAAGGTGTTGATTGATTCTTTAACTACATATTTTCTTGCATGATAACATCTCCAAATTTCATGGTCTTTTAGCCCCACTACATACCCCCAAGGTGTTTGATAAAATGTCTGGTTATGATTTCTTGAGGTAATGAAGGTCCAAAGCATGAGATATGATATAAATGATGTTATGATGATGAAACATCTATGTATCTTATACATAAGCTCATTTCTTCATCATAACAACATTCATATCATATCTCGTGCTTTGGACCTTCAATTCCTCAAGAAACCATAACCGGACATTTTATCAAACACCTTGGGGGTGTGAAATAGGGGTAAAAGACCATGCAATTTAGAGACGAAATCATGCAAGAAAATCTGTTATGAAACCAACAATCAACACCTTGCAATCCCCCCCAAGACATTCACATCAAAACACCTCATCAAATCCAACATTAGATCCAAGATTTAGAGCTCAAAACATGCTAAAACAACCATGCTTTCATGAATTAAAATCACTGTGCAGTAAATTTCTTAATATAGAAGACCCACATGTAAAATCAACTTTAAATCATGCAATATTAGTAAAAAAGGAGACTTAGGCACCATGGGTGGAAGGACCCAATGGTTCAACACCACATACCTTAGCTTTGGAGAACCCTTTAAGAAGATTGGAAATGGAGACTTGAAGCTTGAATGAGATCCTTGATGAAATCCTTAAGATTGGTCTTGAGTTTTGGGACTTGAATCTTGAGAGAAATATTAGTTGAAGTGTTTGAGTGAGTATTGGGGAATGTTTAGTGTGATATGAGGGTGAAATAAGGCTAAGTTTAGGCATTTTCATGCATGGGAGGGTCTAGGCCCAAGACTTAAAGCCTTGGACCTAAAAAAGAAAATTGGCCAAAATAACACTGGGACGCGTCGCAACCCAGACGCAGATCCCCACTATTTTCAGCTCACTTGAAAAATTCATAATTCGATTCGGTTGCTCTAAAATTGGGGTTAGACCCTTCTCCCCCTAATTTGGATCCCTTGGACAAAAATATGAAGTCGGATTTTCGAAATAACAAAGGACTTTTAGATATATGGAAAACAAGATTCCGGGCACTTGCGAGGCACATTTATAGGCACTTTTTGGGGTCGTTTCAATATCTCCCCCTTGGGAATATTCATCCCCGAATGTAGAAGAGACGTACAAGACAAGAACAATCATGAAGAAATTGGCCCCAACATGGATGCAACATTACATTTAAAACATCACTTTGAAAATCTCAACATAGGTGTAAATCATCATAAACTTGCCAACTTAAACATGAATGACATAGGGGCTGAAACATAGGACTAAGAATCATAGAAAGGACTTGACATGTCATCATAAGCTTGTATAGAGTGATAGAGATATGGATATCGCTTTTCCATGTCCTCACCGGCTCTCCAAGAAACATATACAACGAGACAACTCTTCCAAAGGGCCTTGATGAACACTACACCATTATCAATCAATCAATTTCTCCACTCATCCATCCAACACCTCCACCTGAACCTCCTTCTATGCAAATTTATCCTCCACCTCACCCACAACTTCAAAGAGTTCTATAGCACTAGGGTCACCAACACATCCCCTCAACCTAGAAGCATGAAAAACCGGACAAACCATAACCATACCATAGGCAATTCCCAAACTTATGCAACCTAACCAACCTCCCTTTACACTCTATAAAGACTCATAATTCTCAGCTCAATTGTCAACCTTAAATACACCTAACCCACTTAGTACAATAACCACCATCTCCCTCTTGGGAGACAACCCCCACTTTATCATCTTCTCACCCAAAACTTCCAACTCTAATGAGGCGGAATCAAGACCTTGCTTAACTAGAGCTCCTCAACCAACGAAGATTTGGAACCACCAAGAACACTAGACCACCATGCTCAACTTCCCTCAACTTAACTTCCAATCTAACCACTGATGGACCCTACTAGTCTCCTCTTAGCCACCATCACCAAACATGCTAGGTTACCTAGAGCACCGACTACAACTTTAGCCTTATCGGGGAAAAATAATGCACACTCATTCATAATAATTAAAGAACTCTAACCACCTTCTTCTATCCACAATACACACATCATATTTAGCAACCAATCACCTAAATAATTCACAAGTTCTAAACAAATCAATACCTCATCACTAGAGACCACCACAAACATATCAAGGTAGGATTTTAAGACCCTATTCATGAAACCCATAAACACAACTGATGCATAAGCCAACTAAACAACTCCATCAATACTAATAATGCTCACTTGGGGAAAAAGGTCAAACCAAAGATTAATCTTGGTGAAGCGACTAACCCATTGTAATTGACCATATAGATCGTCTATCCTTAATCATCACGTCACAATCTTACGGGTTCTACACTCATTAGAAGTATGCTATGCAAGTAGCTCAAACTGCCACAAGACCTCCAACATCAAGCTAAGTTCAACCAAGACCACAAGACAAGGCTCTATGCAACAAGAACATGGGCCAACCCTTATAGACCTCCCTCTCAATCTATCGGTGCTAAGTCGTCATCCCACAATAATACTTATAATATACATATATGTACTTTCAAAGAGGCAATAGTAATTCTTTTTCCAAATTATTTCAATGCACAATTGGGCTTAAAAGCCAAACATTGTTCATAATAATTCATACTTAGGCTCAAATGCCAAAATCATAATTTCATAGTTACAATACTCATGCATAGGAATAGCCCATTCATATACAAAATGGTGCAAGCACCCAAAATGCTTAAAAAATCAAAATCAAAGACATATATGTGATCACAATATTGTCATAACCAACCTTTTATTAAAATCATACGATAAAATAAAATTGGGCTTACCCATAACATAATTTTTCAAAATAATACATGTACATGAAGGTATATGCTATGAACAATGAGGAAATGACATGGGTAATTAAGACTCCATTTAAAAATCAACATTTATAATATGAAGTTGAAGTGAAAACATAATTAATTCCATATCTAAATCCATAGTGTAATCTTTCATGCATAAATAATTCAAAAAAGGAACATGCATACTTATAACTTTATAAACCAAAAGTAAATCCTCGTATAACGGTTTAAATCACATTAAAATCATCAAATAAACACTACTCATGCATCAATAGAATTTTAGGAATCATAATATTCAAATCCCAAATTAAAAAAGGTAAAATCCACGTAGGTTTTCTTGAAAATAATTTTGGGTCTCCTTGATTGGAAGGGATGAAGGATCAACCCACATACACGTGAATCCTACTAGCACCAAGTAATAACACAAGAAGTTGAAACTACCGAACCTATCAAATCACCCTAGTCAAAACTTCGGTCACAACATGGCCTTACTTAGGGTCAACTAAGTGATAAGATCAACAATAGAAGAGAACCTACCCATAGTCTCCGGTGATAGCCCACTAAACCCAAGAGGCTCCTAATATTCGATGAAGTCAAAGGTCTAGGCTAATCTCTAATCACCTTCATCTTACTAAGGTCTACCTTAATACCATTACTCGACACAACACAACCTAGGAAGGCAACCTCTTACCACCAAAATTCCCATCTCTCCTACTAGCACCCAACCTTCTTCCTTAAACTTGTAGCACTACCCTCAAATAACTCACAAGCACTACCTCCTTAGGGAACGAACCACATTATCATCACCAAAACCACCACAAAGCTATTAGGGGTAAGGACTAGAGACCTTACTCAAGAGACTTATAGGCATAATCGGTGTACTAGTCAAACCAAAGGGCACTACCCTAAATTCAAAATATCGGAAAGGACATTCAAAGCCTCATCCACCACTAACAATAATTCTATAGACAAAAAAACTTAGGTTCAACACCTCAATATCTCACAAGATAACAAATGCAACCCCTTAGAGACCAATTGTACCTTAGGGCATGAAATGGACCTACCTCTCTTGCTACCATTTAACAACCTCCCACTCAAAGATGGGCTCATTAGGGAATCAGGCTACCTCTATGGCTTCTACCATCCATGAAGACACAACATGCATGCAACCATTCCATCCCTATAATGACATCCAAATCTACCATGCCAACTCCAACAAACCATAAAGCAAGACCTAATATAATGCAAAACTAGATCAACACCTATAAACCTTCTAGAAACAATACACCCAACAAAACAATGGACACCAAAGGACCACACAACAACTTAGGCACACAAGAAGCCCTACTAATAACCAAAAAGGATAGAGAAGAAATAGTGGCCTAGTAATACATGCACAACGAAGCCAAGAAAATGTTAACTTACCGATAGTAGCATCGAGCATCTCATCCCCTCCTTGAGTAACTTGATCAACACGACTACTTATATCTAAAGGTTGGCCACTCGTACACTTCCATCGAACATACGGACAATCCTTTAGCTTGTGACCCACTTTACTACACCCATAACAAGCATTGGTCTTCCTCAAACATGGGCTATTTGATACTTCCCACTACTTTGACACTTGGGATTAGTCATCCTACCATCACCTCCTTTACTCTTATCGCGACTATGGGGGCAATCCTTCCTCTTATGCCCCACTTCCCCACAGCCAAAACAAGTGTTGGTATCCTTCAAACATGGGTGTCTATCAACCTAACCACATGTTGTACACATAGCATCAATTCTACCCTTGAGACTTTTGAACTTACCCACATTAGGGCCCTTTTGGCCTCACTACCTCCCCTCTCACCACTAGAAGTCTAAGGAGCACCTGCTTGATGGTTCAGTTGAGTTACCAATGTTGTCATCGCTTTAGCCATTACCCATAGAGTATTTCGAACCTCCGCATTTAATATATCGTCATCTTGAGTTGCTTGAGATATATCCTGAAATGTAATAGTTAGGGGTTAGGAATAACCTCTAAGGGATCTAACTCTATAGCATGACATGGATCATGAAGAAGTGAAACATTTCCTATAACACCTCAGAGCCTCCTACTTATAGTTGTGGTGCACAACACAACCATGATAAGAATCTAATGGATGTGGTGTGTTGGAATCCGAGGATCTAACAACCTAGTTCTCTGATACCTAGTTTGTCACGATCCAAGCCTAGGGCCTAGACGTGAGACGGTGAATTGGGAACCCGAAATAACCCCAAACAAGCCTCTCAACTTATCATTACACATCATTGGTCGCGAAAGTATGAAAAAGACATAAAACAATCATAAGGGGCAAAGGGAATAAGGGATAGCTTGCCAAAACATCAATATCAAAGACAAGAAGTCATAGCTCATATTATAATTACATAACCTATCCAACAAACACCTCAAATACATGGATAGAGTAGGGGCCAAGACAAAGTAACTAGGCTCACCCTCATAGTCAAAATAGAACATAAGAAAGTGTCTCAACACATGGATAATAGCAACACAGACTAAGGTCCATGAAGTGGAGGGCTCACTAACTAGCTTTGAGTAGAACTAATCTAGCAACGTTGAGGAGGAGGATGATCAACTTGAGCACCGGTCCCTACATGGTGATATCATGTAGGCAAGAGTATATGTCAATACGTTTGAATATACTAAATATGTGGGGTGCAATGCAACGATAGATAGACATCATACTCAAAATACATGTATTAAACAATAGGCATAGTATAACAATATGGCATGTATAATCAATGCATAAGTAAAACATGCTTTCAGTAACTGATACTCATATAAGATATCACATGTGTAGAAGAGACCAAGCTAGAATCCCAACTATGGTTGGGAGATGCCATTCACACCTAGACATCCTAGTGGCCAGGTACAACACCCCTCATATGGTTGACACAATTCACACTTGGACAACCTGGTGGCAAGGTATAACACCCCTCACATGGTTGATTCCATTCCCACCTGGACACCCTGGTGGCAAGGTACAACACACCTCACATGGTTGATGCCATTCACACCTGGACACCCTGGTGGCAAGGTACATACCCTCATATGCTTATTCGAGCTCCTATACCACCCAGATAAGGCATGGACTAATGCAACACATTATATAGAACATACATATATCATGTACATAAGCTCGTTTCTTTATCATAGCATCATTCATATCATATCTTATGCTTTGGACCTTCAATTCCTCAAGAAACCATAATCGGACAATTTATCAAACACCTTAAGGGTGTGAAATGGGGGTAAAAGACCATGCAGTTTAGAGATGAAATCATGCAAGAAAATCTATTATAAAACCATCAATCAACACCAACATCTCCAACACATTCACATCAAAACCCCTTATCAACTCCAAAATTAGATCCAATATTAAGAGCTCAAAATATAATAAAACAACTATGCTTTCATGAACTAAAATCACTGTGCAATAAATTTCTCAATATACAAGACACAAGTAAAATCAACTTTAAATCATGAAATATTAGTAAAAAGAGACATAGGCACCATGTGTGGAATGACCAATGGTTCAACACCATATACCTTAGCTTTGGAGAACCCCTGAAGAAGATTAGAAATGGAGATGAGACTTGAAGCTTGAATGAGATCCTAGATTAAATCCTTAAGATTGGTCTTGAGTTTTGGGACTTGAATCTTGAGAGAAATATTAGTCTAAGTATATGAGTGTGTATTGGGGAATGTTTAGGGTGATATGAGGGTGAAATAAGGCTAAGTTTAGGTATTTTCATGGATAGGAGGGTCTAGGCCCAAGACATAGATCCTTGGACCCGAAATAGAAAATTGGCCAAAATAACTCTGGAACGCGGATCCCCACTATTTTCATCTCACTTGAAAAATTCCTAATTCAATTCGGTTGCTCTAAAAGTGGGGTTAGACCCTTCTCCCCTTAATTTGGACCCCCTGAATAAGAATATATTGTCGTATCTTTAATATAACAAAAGGATTTTTAGGTATATGGAAAATAAGATTTCAGGCACTTCCGAGGCATTTTTTAGGCACTAGTTGGGGTCGTTTCAATATGGGAAGAGAGGAGAATCCACCACCGAGAGATAACAGGCTACAGCTTAGGGACTTCAATGAAAACAATTATGGGTGGAATCAGTATCGATTGAGCCCTATGGACATGGATGTTACCAGTGCTATAGCATTGCCTCCTCCACCTGCAGATGCTAAGTTCGCGATATCGAGTGGATTGCTCCAAATTCTCCAAAACCGTGTCTTATTCACAGGGCTACCCCTAAAGAATCCCTACCATCATCTCCAGAATGTCGTCCATGTGTGCAAAATTGTCAGGGGGACACAAAATATCTCTATTGATACTGTTGGATTGAGGGTGTTTCCATTGTCATTGACTGCGAATGCAACTGTGTGGTTGTCTGAGCTTCCTCCGAGTACCATAACAAGTTGGATAGAGCTTCAAAGAGTGCTCCTTGAAAGATATTTCCCAAGATCTAAGAAGTTGAAGCTCAAGGATCAGATAAACAACTTTGAGAAATTGCCAGGTGACTCTATTAGCACAACATAGGAGAGATTCACCAAATGCTTGAGGATGGTCCCCGATCACGAGATTGTTGATGATGCCTTGGTTGAGATTTTCTATCGGGCACTTGATAAGAATAGTCAAGCTTGCGCTGACACAATCATAGGAGGCATGTTTCTTGACTAGTCTTTTGAATTGATAGCCGCAAAGATGGAGCAAGTGGTTAAAACCAATAGAGCATGAGATCAATGAGAGAGTGCCAGAGACCAAATGGGGATGAAAAGATGGCTACAGGAAAGTCCCTTATGTACCACCTCACAACCATGATGCCGGGTCAAGTAACTGTAGAATCGAAGAAATATTTGACAACTTGGTGAAGAGGGCCGACCACCAAGATGAGACTTTAAAGAGAATAAAAGCGGATATTTCAAGTATTAGTCAGAACATAGAGTCTCACTTAGTGGCAATTAAACAATTGGAACAACAATTCAGGCAAGTTTCTTCGCAATTGTACTAGTGCCAAAAGGGCAGCTTGCCAAGCAACACGGTTCAAAATCCTAAGAACGAAGGGAACTTCATGGCAATGATGACTCAAAGTGGCAAAAGCACTATTGATCCCCCTATGTTAATAGTGGGAGATAGAAGCCGCAGAAAGAGAGTAAATGAAGAGACTACGATGGATAGCACAAACTAGCCATCAAAGAAATATAAAACCTTTCCAAGGCCTCCACCACCTTTTTTCCCAAAGGTTTGGGAAGAGAAAAGAGGAAGGTAATTTTGAACAGTTCATGGCGATGCTTAAGAAGTTGTCAATGGACTACCCATTAGTTGAGGCTCTTGAGAGGATGCCGGGATACGCGAAATGGATGAAGGATCTAGTCAAGAAGAAGCACAAAGTTAGCCAAGTCCTCTCCCAAAATTTTCAATATTGTAGTGTCATCACCACGAAATCTTTGGTGCAAAAGCGTGAAGATCCGGGTGCCTTCACTATACCCTGCACAATTGGGGAATTTGCATTTTCTAGAGCACTTATGTGACTTGGGAGCCAGCATCAACTTGATGCCTCTTTCCATATTCAAAAAGGTTGGTGTGAGCAACCTTGTTCCTACAAAGATGCAGTTGTTGATGGCCGACAAAATAGTCAAGAAGCCTGTGGGGATACTTTATGATGTGTTGGTAAAGGTAGACAAGTTTATATTTCCCGTAGATTTTATTATACTTGACTGTGTAGTTGATTTTGCTGTTCTAATCATCTTGGGGAGACCCTTCTTAGCCACAGGGAGAGCATTGGTTGATATGGAAAACAATCTGCTTACTTTCAGGTTTCGTGCAGAGGCAGTTATGTTTCAAATGGGCTAGCCAGATAGAAGAATTTAGGTGAGTTCCAAGTTGTATCAATGATCAAAATGAGTGAGGATGATGAAGGGGAGATCCCAATTGAGTTGAGGCTGGGAGTTGAACCTTAGGCAGCTGTGCTGATGAATTTCAATTGTGACAGCATACCTAATTATGAGGAAACAGTGAATACTCTTGGGGTATCATTTGGGCCTAGACAATAGCCTAGGTTAGAATTAGACTTGTCCAACACAGAGACGCCACCTATGAAGCCTTTCGTAGAAGTCCCACTAGAGTTGGAGTTAAAGGCACTACCAGTACATCTGAAATATGCATACTTGGTAGAGAATAGCACTTTGACTGTCACAATTGCAGCTGACTTGAACGAAACCCAAACAGAGGCCCTCGTATCCATTCTTAAGCAATTCGAAAGGGCGATTGGGTGGACAATTGCAGACATTATTGGCATACCTCTTGGGATATGCACTCATAAGATTCAATTGGTCAAGGATTACAAACCGAGTATCGAGCATCAAACATGATTGAACCCCCCAATGCAATAAGTTGTGTGTGAAGAAATCATCAAGTGGTTAGATGCAAGAGTGATCTACCTAATTGCCGATAGTGAATGGGTCAGTCCAGTACAGTGTGTTCCAAAAAAGGAGGTACCATAGTGGTGCCTAATGCAAAGAATGAGTTGATCCCTATGCGGCCGGTCACTGGGTGGAGAGTGTGTATGGATTATAGGAAACTCAATGCTTCTACTGAGAAAGATCATTTTCATATTCCCTTTATGGATCAAATGCTTGAAAGATTAGCAGAGAAGGGATGGTATTATTTTCTTGACAGATATTCCGGGTACAACCAAATTGTTACTGCGCCTGAGGATCAAGAGGAGACAGCTTTCACATGCCCATATGGTACCTTTGCATTTAAGAGAATGCATTTTGAACTATGTAATGCTCCAGCTACATTTCAAAGAGGCATGATGTCTATCTTCTCATACATGGTTGAAAGCACTATTGAGGTGTTCATGGATGACTTTAATGTTGTTGGCTAGTCCTTTGAAGAATGCCTAATACATTTACGTGATGTGCTGCAGAGGTGTGTTGAGAGTCACTTGGTGCTAAATTGGAAGAAATGTCATTTGATGGTCAAAGAAGGCATTGTACTTGGTCACAGAATTTCAGGCAAAGGAATTAGGGTGGATAAAGCAAAAATTGAGGTTATCGAGAAAATGCCACCACCAATTTCCATGAAAGGTAACAGGAGCTTTCTAGGCCATGCAGGATTCTACCATTGCTTCATAAAGGACTTCTCCAAGATCTCGCAACCCTTATGCAAATTGTTGGAGAAAGATATCAAGTTTGTATTTGATGATTGTCACGACCCAAGCCTAGGGCCTCGACGTGACCGGCGAATGGGGAATCCGAAGGAACCCCAAACAAGCCTCATAGCATATCATTACACATCCTTGGTCATGGAAGCAATGCAAACCAATGTAAGGAAAATAAATAATGGGAATTGGGATAATGGGAGATACTCATATTTAAATAGCTTGAATATCATAAGTAAGTCAAAGCTTAAGTATAATACATAACTAGCCCAACAACACCTCTAACATAGGACTTAACGGGGTCCAAGAGAAGCAATTGGGCTCATTTTCATAGTAAAAATACCAAAAAGAAGGATAGTCTTTAACACATAGCTTAAGAGCATAGATATTTCCCTCGCACATGAGGACTCACCAACTAGCTTGAATGGATACCACTAGCCACGTGGAGGAGGATGATGACCAAATGGAGCTCCAGTTCCTACATGGTGATATCATGTAGGCATAGAGTATGCATTAGTACATTTGAATGTACTAAATATGTGGGATACAATGCAACAAGATAAAGACATCATAATTAAAATGCACAATAATAACCAATAGATAACATAATAACAATATGGCATGTACAACCAACTCTTAAGTAAGTCATGCTTTGAAAATCGTTCATCTTACATAGATCATAATATAAATGTGTAAAGAAGCCTCAACCGACATAACATAAGACTTTTTGGAGCCACCTTCCTTACGGGAGCCCATCCCCTTTCGAACTAAGTGACCTTCTTTATGGGAGCCCGTCCCTTTTCGGATTAAGTGGCCCTGTCTATGGGATCCCTACCCTTTTTAGATTAAGTGACCTTCCTAACAGGGCCCGTCCCTTTTCAGAGTAAGTGGCCTTCATTATGGGAGCCCGTCCCTCTTCGGATCAAGTGACCTTCCTTACGGGAGCCCGTCCCTTTTCGGATTAAGCATTTCATAGAACTAGCTCATCAAACCATTACATTTAAAACATCATTTCATCATCATATAATTATCATAACATAATTGAGCTCATAACACATGCATTGGACCTTCAATTCCTCAAGAAACTATAACCGAACATTTTATCAAACACTCGACGGGTGTGAGATGGTAGGATAAGACCATGCAATTTAGATATGAAATCATGCAAGTAAATCCATTGTAAAACCATAAATCAATACCTTGAAACACCCTCAAGCAATATACATCAAAACCCCTTATTAATTCTTACAATAGATCCAAGATTTATAGCAAAAAATATGGCAAAACAGTCACAACTTTACATAGCTTTAACATAGTTCATAGACATGTTCATACTAGCAAACCCATTTGTAAAATCAACTTCAAATCATACAGTATTAACTAAAAGAGGGTTTAGGAACCATGGGTGGAAGGACGTAATGGTTCAACACCACATACCTTAGGTGTAGAGTTTCTTAGAATTGAGATTGGGAAGAATAGAGGCTTGGAAATGATCTTGGAATCCAATCTTGTTCTTGGGTTTCCTTGAAACTGAATTGGGGCTTGATGGTGGCTCTTGAGAGGATTTGGGAGTATGATTGAGATTAGAGTAGTGAAATTGGGCCCTTAAGGTTAGAGTTTAGGTCTTCTAGGAAGGTTAAGATAGCCTAAAAAGTCAAAAAGGGTCATTAGGATAATTAGCATTTACGAAAATTCCATTAGTGAATGGATGGAAAAATTGGCAAAGTGTCATCTTACTGAAGACTTCACTGGCTGTGTGGCACTCCAAGGGTCATGTGGAGTGCTCGTGAGGCAAGACTTAGACAAAAAATTGAATTGGAACCCTTGAGAAAAAGTTAGCATCGACGTCACTTTGACGGCCACTTTCACAGACCATGAAGCATTACACAGACCGTGTACTCGATCTATGCCACCTCACTTAGACAAAAAATTGTTGCTGGCCACTACATGCCCAGGTGACATGGCCTGTACCCCTTCATACAAGCTGTACAAGGCACTCGTGCCCATGCCTTAGCTTCCAATGCCACCCACGCCTAGCCAAGCCTCCTAAAACACCTCCACGCTCCTCCTCACGACCAATGGTGAGTCACACGACCCGTGCTACTGGTCGTGGACCAAGACATAGCCTAACCATGCTATTTTCCAGCTCCAAACATTTCCCATGACCCATACCAGGCCACATTACCCATATAAGTGCCCCTGGGGCTTCACTGCACGGGAGGGTCGCAGGAAAACGGTCATAACGCCTTCATCCGACATTGGAATGAGGTGATACCAAGTGTATTATGAAGCTAACTCAAAGGGATTTTATTTTACATATCGTAGGCCACCCATTTCTAAATGTGCCAAGTGTTATGCTTGTGTAAAGTTGACCCTTGCATGAAACAACACCCAAAACTCAACTTGGAGATAAGTCTTGAACTCGTTTAGGTCCTAGGAGTCTCCCATGAACCTAATACACCCCAAATATGACAAATGAAGCTTGAAATATGGACACATAAGAGCATATAGTTACGGCGTGTTACAATGATGCATGTGTGCAAGCTTTTGAAGAATTGAAAAGAAGGTTGACTTCGGCACCCATTATTGTGGCTCCAGATTGGTCACGACCATTTGAGCTAATGTGTGAGGCAAGTGGGTTGCACTAGGTATGGTGTTGGGGTAGCGAAGGGAGAGAATTCTGCATCCTATCATTACGCTAGCAAAGCAGTAAATATGGCCCAGAAAAATTATGCAGTCACCAAACAAGAATTGCTTACCTTAGTCTTTGCCTTTGAAAAATTCCGCTCTTACTTGTTGCGAGCTAAGGTGATCGTGCACACAGAAGATGTAGAGATCAAATATCTGATGGCTAAAAAGGATGCAAAACTAAGATTAATCATATGGGTACTCCTCTTGCAAGAATTCAATTCCAATGTTATCAACAGAAAGGGGTCAGAAAATCAGGTAGCCAATCACCTTTCTAGATTGGAAGATGAAGCTATGGTAAAGTTTGATAATGGACTTGACATTAACGACTCATTCCCTGATGAGAGAGTTTTGGGGGCATCACATGACCTTATACCCTGGTTTGCTAACTAACCAACTATTTGGTGAGAGATATAGTGCCTCCTGGTCTAAACACCCATTAGCATCGCAAGTTTATGCAAGACGTAAACAAGTTCTTTTGGGATGAGCCTTATTTATTTCGTATTTGTGTGGATAATCATCCGCATATGTGTGATAAAAGTGGAATGACGAGTATTCTTGAAGCATGCCGCTCTTCATCGATGGGTGGTCATCACAGTGGCGCTCGAACTGCTTACAAGGTGTTACAATATGGCTACTATTGGCCGTCTATACATCAGGATGCCCATGATTACATCAAGTCATGTGATAGATGTCAAAGAGAGGGCGGGGTCTCACAAAGGCACGAACTACCGCTAAATCCTATTTGGTGACAGAACTATTTGATGTTTAGGGCATTAACTTTATGGGACCCTTTGTCATCTTATATGGTAATAAGTACATTCTGGTTGCAGTTGATTATGTCTCTAAATGGGTAGCGGCCCTAGCTCTACCGAACAATGAAGGTAAGAGTGTTACCAGGTTTCTCTAAAGAAACATTTTCTCCAGGTTTGGTACACCTCGGGCAATTATCAGTGATGGAGATTCTCATTTTTGCAACCGACTTTTCAAAACTCTCCTTGAAAGATATGGTTTGAAGCATCGAGTAGCAACCCCATACCATCCCCAAACAAATGGGAAAGTAGAAGTATCAAATGGAGAAATCAAGAAAATCCTATCCATAACAGTGAATGTAGATCGCACTGACTGGACAAGAAAGTTGGGTGATGCTTTATGGGCCCACCACACTACTTTCAAAACCCCGATCCAAATGTCCCCTTATCAATTGGTGTTTGGGAAAGCCTATGACCTACCTATTGAGCTTGATCACAAGGCACTATGGGCACTTTAGAAGTTGAATCTAGACTGGAATGAAGTAGCAACATCTAGATTGCTGCAAGTAAATGAACTCGATGAGTTTAGGTTGCGACTGTATGAGAGCTTTGTATTATACAAGAAAAAAATGAAAGTTTTGCATGATTACAGAATTGAGAACCTCCAATTTGTTCCAGGAGACATAGTCTTGCTTTATCACTATAGGTTGAGGTGGTTTCCTGGGAAACTCAGATCCAAGTGGATGGGGCCCTTCAGAGTCTTACGTGTTTTGAATTATGGAGCTATTGAGTTAGAAAGAAAGGATGGTAAAACTTTCAAAATCAATGGATAGAGGGTCAAATTGTACATGGGTGACATGGAAGAAATTAAGATAGTACAAGACTAGGACCTTGAGAAGGCATGAACACAAAAGCTTCTTGTCATGCCGTGACAATAAATCAGACGCTTCCTAGGAGGTAACCTAAGGTATGCCCCTAGTAACCTTTCTATGCATCTTTACTTTGAGGACAAAGTATCCTATTTTTGGTGGGGTGTGGGAAGTTATGGATTAAGGTGAAGTCTGAGTAACCTCGAGTCCATAACTTCCCCTATTTTTGATCTCAAGATTTTCTTGTCGTTCTTCTTTTTCCTTGTAGATGTTTAATTTTCTGTTAAACTGACAATGTTTAGGTAGTGTAGATAGTTTGTAAATGCATAATGATGTTATCTGTTGGCATATGCATAGCTTTTAAATGTTCTTTAAATTTTGATGAAAATTTTGATACCCCTCAAAATTTTTGAGATTGTGATTACTGATGCACTCACACCTTTTGATGATCTGGTGATGTTTGTTATGATAATGTAAAGGTAACTTGAGACTTGAAGCATGCATGACCTATGACTCTATACTTGATTGTGGGTGCAACACCATGTGTGTTGTGAGCTTATTTTGCTGCATTCATGCATCTTGTATGGACTCAGAATTTGCATTAGTACTATAAAATTGGTTTGGTGATGTGGTTGATGTGGAAAGAATCTTAGGCCTTTGTTCTTTGAATAAACCTAATTTTAGCCTAAGTGACCCACCAAATGAGTGAGTGAATCCCTTGTTCCAAATTTAGGAGCTTCTCATATACTCATTCTTTCTTGCTCCTTGCTAGCTTAACCTTGTTTGATGAAATATCTTGATATCGGCCCTGATCTATCCTTGAACATGTAAACCTTAATTGAGGCTAAAAGCCTAAGTTGAGGGTGGCTATAAATTGTGTACCTGGTTTGAGGAATGGATATTGTATACTTCACCTCAGGCTAAAAGCCTAAGTTGAGGGTGGCACTTATTGTGGTAAAGTAATAACAATGAGGTAGTTAGTTGGGAAATAAAGAAAGAAATGAATAATCATGAGCTGAGTGAAGAAAAAGAAAAGAAAAGTGCCTTGAATTGAGAAAAAGTAGTAAGACATGAGTTCAAAGATAAGGCATAGCTGAAATAGAAAGAATGCACTCGAGAAAAAGTTTGAAACAAGAGATAAGGGTGGATTTAATGAAAAGGGTTGGGTCGTGAAAACAAGAAGTGTTGGAAAACATGGTTAAAGGATAGCTTTTAGTCACTACTTGCCTAAAATGCTATACCAAAGCCCCCCGGACCTATGTTACAAGCCTATAAGTCCTAAAGTGATCCAAATCCACTTTATCACCAAGCTAGAAGATGAGTACAAAGACAAGCCTATGGTGTTTGTTAGTGTGCATGAATTTCAATTGTGAGAGTGAGAATGCTTCCTCAATCCCTGAATTCTAAATGCTTCTTGAGTGAGTAAGAGGGACTTCTTTTCTATGAGGTCATTTGCACTACTTGATTAGCATATCGCTGCACCAGTGATTGTGGATGGTTGATGCTCCTTAGCTTATCATTGGTAAAATTCTAAATCATGTCATTTATGTGCATTTTTGTTGGTTTTCCCTTAGCCATGAGTAGCTAAGCACCCACAACTTGGGGTTGTGGGAACCATGGATATTTGACTTGAGATAATCTAGGTTTATTGCAATTCTATGATTAGGCTTTTGCATGTATTGTTTATTTTCTTTCATTATGATTGTTATTTGGTGGTGGCCAACACAAAACCCCACCTACTATCACGATCCAGACCAAGATAGTGACGAACAGGAAAAGGGAAGTAGATGACAGAATTCGATTGGTATCTTCTTGTCTAATCAACCAAACCTAACCAAGGGGAGGTTGACTGGGATAATAAGTAACGGTTAGTTGGCATGCCATGGTAGCCGACCAAGCGCATGGTGAAATTCGACCTTCATATTCACAAGAGGGATGAAAGAACCTAAGTTATCGTCCTGCATGCAAATCTCCAATTATAGTTATGTTACCTAGGGTAATCGAGTCAAAGAACCATGGGGAACACAATTCCCAAGTTGTCCCTAAAATTGAGTGTTTTTCCGCATTTTAGCATAGCGTTTATTTTATTTTATTTTTGAATTACAAAAACCCCCCCATTTAAAGATTTTAGTTATCGTCAAACCCTGTATTCCCTGTGTATTCAACCCTAACCTTCGGTTAGGTTAATTGCTAACAACAACCGCTTTCTTATTAGAGCATGAACATCATGACCTATCACTTGTTGCATTGCATTGTACATACTTATTATATTCAAACGTACTAATGCATACTCTGTGACTACAAGATATTACCATGTAGAAACTGAAGCTCCTATCGATTCTCCTCGTGGCTAGACATATTGTTC
Source organism: Solanum medicagineum (assembly GCA_026153255.1). Classification (NCBI taxonomy): domain Eukaryota; kingdom Viridiplantae; phylum Streptophyta; class Magnoliopsida; order Solanales; family Solanaceae; genus Solanum; species Solanum medicagineum. The sequence continues at coordinate 34,250 of JAPFFP010086955.1, forward strand.
AAGTTAGCTCATGGTGAGTCCCCAAGTTCAGAGAGAATATCTTCCTCTCTCAATCTTATGTTTAGATTATGTCTTGTATGCATGGATTACCTATTACCATTGTTATGAGGGTGAGCCCGGTTGCTTGTCTTAGCCCCCGCTAAGTATCTACGGGTAGAGGTGTTGTTGGACATGTTAAGTATCTATGCTATGAGCCTTGATGTCTATGATATGAAAGTGTTCCCTTAGCCCCGATTGTCCCAATTTACTACTTTTTGTTGTATTCTATTGCTTCCGCGACCAAGGAGGTGTAATGATATGTTAAGAGGCTTACTTAGGGTCCCTTTGGGCTCCCCATGTGCCGTGTCACGTCTAGGCCCTAGGCTTGGGTCGTGACAGAAAATTCCTAATCACATTTGTCTTCTTAGGATCCACCTTAATACCATCCCCCAACTCCACATGTCCTAGGAAGGCAACCTCCCTCAACCAAAACTCACACTTTTCATACTTAGCATATAACTTCTCTTCCCTCAATCTTTGCAGCACAACCCTCAAATGAGCCCTATGCTCCCCCTCACTATGAGAATAGATCTAACTATCATCAATAAGTACCATAACAAACAAATCAAGGTAGGGTTTAAAGACCCTATTCATTAGTTCCATGAAGATAGCCGATGCATTGGTCAACCCAAAAGACATCACAACAAACTCAAAATGCTCATATCTAGTCCGGAAGGCCATCTTAGGAATGTCACACTCCCTCACCTTCACTTGATGGTACCCAAACCGAAGATCAGTGTTAGAGAAGTGGCTAGCCCCTTGCAATTGGTCGAACAAATCATCATCCTTGGAAGAGGATACATATTCTTGATGGTGACCCTATTAAATTGCTGGTAGTCAATGCACATTCTAAAAGATACATCCTTCTTCTTCACAAACAACATCGATGCACCCAAAGGTTATTTGGTAGGTCTAATAAAACCCTTCTCAAAAAAGTCTCTCAATTTTTCCTTTCACTTCTTCAACTCCGCGGGGTCCATACGGTAAGGGGGAATAGAAATGGGTTGAGTATTAGGGAGAAGATCTAAACCAAAAGCTTTTTCCCTTTAGGGAGGAACCCTGGGAAGGTCATTTGGAAAGATAACAAGGAACTCATTTACAACCGGAACCGACTCCATGGGAAGGACTTTAGACTCCACATCCCTAACCCTCACAAGATGGTAAAAACACCCCTTAGAGATAAACTTAGGGGCTTTAATGCAATAGATGAACGTACCCTTGACCACCACATCATGACTCTCCCGCTCAAGAATGGGTTCATTTGCAAATTGGAATTTGACCTTAAGGGTTAATCAATAAAAGCATAATATGCATGCAATCACTCCATCCCAAGAATGACATCAAAATCGACCATGTCCAATTCAACAAGATCACAAGCAAATCTTTTATGCAAGATGCACACGGGGTAATTCCTATAGACCTTTTTAGCAACAATAGATGCACCTATAGGAGTAGACACCTCATATGAGTCATGCACTAATTCGGGCTCAACATGGAATCTTTTGGCAATAACGGGGGTAACAAAAGAAAGAGTGGCACTCGGATCAATCAAAGCATACACATCAAAATCAAAAACTTTCATCATACCATTAATGGCGTCGGGAACCTCATCAATCCCTTGCCTCCCATGCAAAGCATAAAACTGGTTGTGCCTAGGAGTACCATCATGTCGGTCACCCCTCTCCAATGGGACCACATTAGCTCCTTATGGACAAATCTCCTTGCCCTTGTTGCAATTTCGAGGGTGATCCATCATGTTATGCGCAACTTCCCCACAACCGTAACATGCATTAGTATCACTAAAACATGAGCCACTATGACGCCTACCATATTTTGGACACCCACCATTAGGAACCACACCCCTAGCACCTTGGGCCCTTGGAAAGTCATTGGCAACCCTCTTATTAGATACATTAGAAGACCTTTGCCCTGTTGGAACCGGCTACCCTTTTGGAACTTACAATCAAAATGGGCCTTCTTGACCTCATGACTCCTCCTCTTAGTCAACTTCTCCTCTTCCATTTGCTCAGTATAGGTTATCAAATGGGACAAGTCCATGTTACTAATCAACACGACAGATTGTGATTCCTCACAAACCAAGTTAGAAATACCTATCACAAATTTGATCATCCTGGACCTTGGGTTGGCAACCAAGTGGGCATACTCCCTCACACTCATAGACCCTTGTCTCAAATTCATAAACTCCACCAATTTCACTTCCCTAAGCTCTAGAGGGAAGAACCGATTAAGGAAAGCCACTTTAAACTCCTCCCAAAGCACCACATAGTTGACTCCCTTCTCTTCCTTCCATTGATTAAATCATATTTGTGCCACCTACTTAAGTTGGTAAGCCGCCAAATCTGCTTTCTTCTCCGATCTAACACCCATAATAGTTAAAATCTTATAGACCTCATCAATGAACTCTTGAGGGTCCTCATTCACCTTTGACCCATGAAATAACGGGGGATTCATTCTCATGAAATCCCTCACCCGAGAAGCTGGTGTAGGAGCATAAGGGGCTTGGGCCCATTTGTTGGCTTTGTTAGCCACAACTTGTGCAAGCAAAGTGAGAGCATCCGGAGCTCCCCATTAGTCGGCTGCCCCTAGGATGTGCAGGATCTTCTCCCTCTTGTGTTAGGCATGATCTAGCACTGCAAAGAATAATCATTAGGCTTTTCTCCCTCTTGTGTTAGGCATGATCTAGCATTACAAAGAATAATCGTTAGGGTGTATATAACCTTACTTCAACTCTATAGCACAACTTAGAACATGAAGAAGGGAAACATTTCCTAAAATGCCTCATAGCCTCCTACTCATAGTTGTGGTGCACAACACAGTCATGAATAAGACTCTAATCGACGAGGTGTGTTAGACTCTAAGGATCTAACAACCTCGTGCTCTGATACCAAGTTTTTCACGACCCAAGCCTAGGGCCCACACATGATGCGGCACATGGGGAGCTCGAAGGGACCCCAAGCAAGCCTCTTAACATATCATTACACATACTTGGACATGAAAGCAATAAAACATAACAAGAGATAGTAAATTGGGACAACCGGGGCAACGAGAACACTTTTATGTCATAGACATCAAGAATAAGAGAATCAAGGCTCATAGCATAGATATACAACATTTCCAACAACACCACTACTACATAGATAAGAGCCGGGTCCACGACAAGCAACCAGCCTCACCCTCATAGTCAATACATAAAATTAAAAAAAGATAGTCATAGTACACCGAAAGAGAGATTAAACAACATCCCCGAGATGGAGGATTCACCAAAAAGCTTAAGAGAAAATCGTACTAGCCATGTGGAGGGGGAGGATAATCAAGCCCGGTTCCTACATGGTGATATCATGCAAGCATAGAGTATGCCTTCGTATGATTGAATGTACTAAGTATACAGGATGCAACGCAAGAAGTGATAAGCATCATAAACAAAATGCATAACATAGGCAATGAATAAGCTTATAGCAATATGGAATGCACGAATGATGCTTGAAGTAAAATCATACTTGTATAAATCATAAAACAAGTGTAAGGAGTGGCCATTCTTACTGCAATCCAAGGCCTACCACCTCCTTGGAAAGGCGCATGAGGTACAAACCCCTTCATGAGGTTGATGGAGTACAAACCCAGCCCCCCAACAAGGTTGATAGAGTACAAAACCCCCAACAAGGTTGACGGGTGCAAACCCCTAACAAGGTTGCATGGGCCTGCCACCTCCCGAGCGAGGTGATCGAGGTACAAACCCCTCAACAAGGTTACCCAGCCCTACGACCTCCCGAGTGAGGCTTGGTCATCCCTAACACTATAGAGATAATATCATATACATACATTCCTTGCATCATCATCATATACATACATTCCTTTCATCATCATCATATACGTACATCCCTTTCATCATCATAAAGTCATTCAACTCATAAGATATGCATTGCACCTTCAATTCCTCAAGAAATCATAATCCGAACATTTTATCAAACACTTGGCAGGTGTGTAGTGTAGCGTAAAATCATGCAAATCAAGAGTGAAATCATGCTAAAAAATTCAATGTCAAACCATCAATGGATACTTAGTAACACCCTCAAGCAATATACATCAAAATTGTTCAACAAATATCTCAATAAATCTTGGTTTCATAGCTCAAAACATGCTAAAACAGTCACAATTTCATAAACCACAACATAGTGTGCAGTGAAATTCATAATAAATAAGACTAAAGAATAAATCAACTTTAAATCATGCAATTTTGAGTAAAGAGAGCTTGGGTACCATGGGAGAAAGAAGCCTATGAAAGAAACCCACATACCTTAGCTTGGGTGAATAGCTTAATTAAGATTTAGAGATGGAGACTTGAAGTTTGATTGAGAGCCTTAGAGTCCGATTGAGTTTGAGACTTGAATTTAGGAGGTGAAATATTTTCTAAGTGTTTGGGAGTGTATTTGGGAATGCCTTGAATGATATAAGGGTGAAATAAGGCTACGTATAGGCATTTTCACGCATGGAAATACTTAGGCCCAAGACCCAAAATTCTTGGACCGAGATAGAAAACTGGCCACAAAAATACACAGAAGCGCGTCGCACCAGGGGCGCAGATTGTCTCTGGAAATCACATTTTTGCAATTTTCAAATTTTGCTATGGTTGCTCTTAAATTTGGGTTAGACACATTTCTCACTCAATTTGACCCCCTGAACAAGAATATGAAGTCAAATTTTTTATATTGCACACGAATTTTGAGATATATGGAAATTACGATGTCGGGTACTTTCGAGGCATATTTTCAAGCACTTTTTGGGGTCATTTCAATGATATACCTGTGATTGTCCATGGTTACTCTGAGTACTTGTGAGTGACTGGATTATGGCGTACTTGGCCTTAGTTGGCCATGACTCTATATTGATCTGTGACATATACACCCTTGTATACTGTTGTTAGTCATTGAGCGCTGGTTCTTCTTATTTGTTGCTAGGGTTATTTGATACCGTCTGAGGGAGGTAACTGTTATGCTTGGTTGAGCTGTGTGATTATTTTGTCTTAAGATATAGTATGACTTCAAAGGTTCAGATTTTGGTAGCCTGGTTGCTTGGATGACTAATCCTATGCTTCAAGTTCTGGATGACTCTTCTTGGGCTCCAAAACTTGGTTGCCACATCAGAGATTCTAATTCTTGGGTGATGCTCCATGAGATTCTATTCCCAATAACTATGTTTTGAGAGTTTTGAGTCCCAAATGCCAATTTTGGGGGCTGAGCACCTATCGATAAACAAGGTTAGGGATCTTATCGGTTACAATTTGGATCGGGGACCCTATTAATTATGTTAGGGGGATTGTTTCTCTCGTAGGGGATTTGTCCCACCATTGTGTATATATATTATGTCACTAGGTTCAAGTGTCATGGACAAACACAGTATGACTACTTCGGGGTTCGAGTACCTGATGATTATTCCTCGGTTTAAGTCCTAGTTGATTAACAACCCATCTAGCCCTGGATGACTGCCTCGACCAGAGGCCAAGTCTAGAGGACTAGGGGTTTGATTCCCCATTTATTAGTTAAGGTTTTGAGTCCCTATATGATTCCATAGGGATTCGAGTCCCCATGAGATAATGATTCTTGGACCCACGTGCCTATACACACCCTGATTGTGCATGGGTGTACCTTTTGGGCTTATGGGCGACTAGGAGGTGTACACGCATAGAAGCTAAGGGCTTGCACCCATATACAGCTTGACCCCTTGACCATGTGATGCTTAAAGTTGGATTCTGTGGTGATTCTATTGGGTTCCATAGACTCTGGTCGTGAGATTATGCGTGTGTGTACCTCCTGGGCTTATGGGGCCTACTTAGCGTATAGGCACAGATATTAGGGTCTTACACCCACGTACAACACTATGTCTCAGTCTGGTGACAATTATGGTATGGGCCTACTCGGTATTTGTCAATTGGTATCATTGCACTGCACTTGGGTTGGTTCAATTGGAATGCAGTGATTCTCTAGACCTATTTACTCCCTGATTTGAGTTTTGATTTACAAGATTTGTTGTAGTTCTGTATATTTAAGTCTTTGTATTTACAATATTTCACTCAGTCAACCGATGATGCATACTGGGTGCCTGTTATCAGTACTAATCCCCACATTTTTGCATTTTCCCATGGTTTAGGTCCAGGCACTAGCCGAGATTGCTGACTTGGGAGTTCGTGAGCGTTTCAAGAGACATTGGTGAGCATCAGCAGCTCTAGACACTTGGCAGTGTCCTTCCTTTTTTATGGCCGACTTTTGTACCCGAAAATTGGCCTTGCCCTGTAGTAGCTTGTATATGTAGGATCATTCCTTGTTATGCACCTTACTATATATATATATATATATATATATATATATACCGTAGCTCTGTGCAGTTGACTTCCAAGTTCCAGATAAAGTGTGTTGGTTTACTCATACATATCTAGTATTATTGTGACGCGGATTTAGGACAGGTACCCTAAGGTTGGGAATTGTCTTGCTTGTAGGTGGGATCTCAAAGACATCATAATGATCGGGACCGGGTCGTGACATTTCCAAGTAGGAAATTCAATGTTTTTAGCCAAACCACTAGGCCTTTGATGTTCCACCTTCACTTGTTGACAATTTGGACATTCTGATACAAATTAGATATGTCCTTCATCATTTCGTGCCACCAATACACTTCCCTCAACTCTTGATACATCGTGATGGATCCCGAATGTCCAGAATAATGAGAATTATGAGCCTCGTTTAAAATCACCTCCCAAAGACTATCCATCTGTAACAAATAATCGATCTTGGTACCAAAGCACACCATTTCCCCCTTGGGAGAAAGCCACTATCTTCTCTTCGGCAACCAACTTCTTTAACTCAACCAATGACAGGTACAATTCTTGCTTTGCCTTCATCAACAATCACAGAAGACTCATGTCATGACCCAAGCCTAGAGCCTAGACGTGACTGGCGAATGGGGAACCCGAAGGAACCCCAAACAAGTCTCATAGAATATCATTACACATCCATGGTTGCGGAAGCAATATAAAACATCATAAGAAACATGAACAAGAGTAAATGGGACTAAGGGAGAGAGAGAGAGAGTTTAATACTTAAGTAACATAGATGAGTAAAAGCTCAAACATAATACATAACGTGTCCAACAAAACCTCTAAACATAGATACTCAGTGGGGGCCAAGACAAAGCAACCGAGCTCAACATTATAGTCAAAATAGCAATAAGGAAGAAGGAATCAATACATAACATAAGAAACATAGACCAATATCCCCGAAATGGAGGACTCACCAACAAGCTTAAGTGAAACCGTACTAGCCACATGGTGGAGATGCTCAGCTTTGGTTCCCACATGGTGATATTATGTAGGCATAGAGTATGCATTAGTATGTTGGAATGTACTAAGTATCTGGGATGCAATGCAACAATAGATAGACCTCAAAATCAAAATGCATACAATAGACAACAGGCATAGTATAGCAAAATGGCATGTATGTTAAATGCATAAGTAAAACATGCTTAAGCAACTCATGCTTGCATAGGACATATCATATGTGTGAGAATAGACCATCATATATTGGTGTGAGGTACTGACCCCTCATTTGGGTCAATGAGGTACCAACCCCTCACTTTGGTTCAATGAGGTACCGACCCCTCACTTTGGTTAATGATGTACCGACCCCTCACTTTGGTTAATGAGGTACCAACCCCTCACTTTGATTAATGAGGTATCAATCCCTCACTTTGGTTTAATGAGGTACCAACCCCTCATCTTGGTTAATTTTATCACTATTGCTACCTTCCGTGAAATCAACTCATGAATACCATACTCCCATCATCATAAGGTTATCATGTACCTTCACTTCCTCTCATCATTATACATCATATGCATACCATTATTTCATCATCATTCCATCATCATATAATCATCATAACACTATTCAACTCATAAGATATGATTGGACCTTCAAATCCTCAAGTAACCCTAGTTGGACATTTTATCAAACACTTGGGAGGTGTAATGGGGGTAAAATACCATGTAATTTAGAGATGAAATCATGCAAGAAAATCTGTAGTAAAACCATCAATCAACATCTTGCAACACTCGCAAGACATTCACATCAAAACCCCTCATTAAATCCAACATTAGATCCAAGATTTAGAGCTCAAAACATACTAAAACAACCATACTTTCATGAACTAAAATCACTGTGCAGTAAATTTCTCAATATACAAGACCCACATGTAAAATCAACTTTAAATCATGCAATATTAGTAAAAAGGAAGCTTAGGCACCATTGGTGAAAGGACCCAATGGTTCAACACCACATACCTTGACTTTAGAGAGACCTTGAAGAAGAATGGAAATGGAGACGTGAAGCTTGAATGAAATCCTTACGATTGGTCTTGAGTTTGGGACTTGAATTTAGGATGAAATGTGAGTCTAAGTGTTTGAGAGGATACTGGGGAATGTTAAGGATGATATGAGGGTGAAATAAGGCTAAGTATAGGTAAGCACATGTATGGGAACCCTTGGACCCAAGTTTGAAAGTCTTGGATCGAAATCAAAAGAACCAGGGCCAAAATAACACTAGTCCGCGTCGCGGAGGCGAGGCGGATAGCCAATGGAATCTGTATTTTCTGCACGAACGAGTTCTACGAAAATAGGCATAAATCCTGCATTCGAACTCGTAATAAGGTGAAACCAAGTGCGTTGGAAAGATAATTTAAAGGTCTTTAATTTTCTAGGTCGTGGGCCAGCTAGTTCTTTGTGTGCTAAGAGAGATGGTCATTCAAAGTTGACCCTCCTAAAAAGCGTTCTTTGTGCTTTTCGGATTTTGATACGGTTGCTCTAAAATTCGGGTTAGACCATCTCCCACTTAATTTGACCGCCTAAACAAGAATATGAAGCTAGATTTTCAAAATAACAAACAGATATTTAGATATATAGAAATTACGAATCTGGATACTTCCGAGGCACATTTTCGGGCACTTTTGGGATCGTTACTATATCACCCCCTTCGGAACATTCGTCCCCGAATGTCAAAGTAAAAGAGAAGAATAATCATGAAGAGGTCAGCCTCAGTAAGAATGCAACAACACACTTTAAAATACCATTTTCAAAACCTCAACATAAGCGTAAAATCATCATAAACTTTTCAACTTAAACATGAATGCACATAAATGACATATGGGCTGAAACATAGGACTTCGAATCATAGAAAGGACTTGACATGTTATCATAAGCTTGAATAGAGTGAAAGAGATATGGATATTGCTTCTCCATCTCCGCACCGGCTCTCCGAGAAACACATACGAATAGACAACTCTTTCAAAGGGCCTTGACGAACACTACATCATTATCAATCAATCAATTTCTCCACTCATCCATCCAACACCTCCACCGGAACCTCCTTCTAAGCCAACTTATCCTCCACCTCACCAACAACTTCAAAGAGTTCTATAGAACTAGATTCACCAACACATCCCATCAACCTAGAAGCATGAAGGAACGGACTACCCAAACCCCTATCCATAGGCAATCCCTAACTTATACAACCTTACCAACCTCTTTCTACACTCTATAAGGACCCACAATCCTCAACTCAATAGTCAATCTTAAATACACCTACCCACTTGGTACCACAACCGCCATCTCCCCCTTGGGAGACAACCTCCACTCTATCATTCTCTCACCCAAAACTTCCAACTCTAATAAGGCAGAAATCAAGGCCTTGCCTAATCTAGTCCTCTTGTTCGAAGAAGATTTGGAACCATCAAGAACACTATACTACCATTCTCAACTTACTTCAACTTGACTCCCTGTCTAGCCGACCGATGGACTCTACTAGGCATCTCTTTACCACCATCAACAAACATGCTAGGCTACCTAGAGCACCGACCGCAACATCAGCCTTACCGGGGAAAAATAATGGACACTCATTCATAATCATTAAAGAACTCTAACCACCTTCTTGTTATCCACAATGCACACCTATCATATTTAACAAACAACCTCTAATCCTCCAAGACATGCAACACTACCACCAAATGATTCACAAGCTCTAAACAAATCAACACCTAATCACTAGAGACCGCCACAACCATATCAAGATAGGGTCTTAAGACCCTATTCAAGAAACCCACAAACACCACTAGTGCATAAGCCAACCAAACAACTCCACCAATATTCAAAATGATCATTCCTAGTTCAAAAGGACAATTAGGGATATCAGCTACCCTCATCCTCACTTGGGGACAAAACCTGAACCAAAGATCATTCTTAGAGTAGTGACTAACCCGTCATAGTTGACTAAATAGATCAACCATCCTTAACTATCATATTACAACCTTAAGAGTTCTACACTCATTAGAAACATGCTATGTAAGTAGCCCAAACTACCCCAAGATCCCCAACACAATAAGCTAAGTCGTCATCCCACAGGAATACTTAGAATATGTATGTACAAACTTTCAAAGAGGCAATAGTTATTTTCCAAATCATTTCAATGCACAATTGGGCTTAAAAGCCAAACACCACTCATAATAATTCATACTTAGGCTCAAATGCCAAAATCATAATACTCATGCATAAGAATAGCCCATTCATATACAAATGTTGCAGGCACCCAAAACGCCTAAAAAGCCAAAATCAAAGACATATATGTGATCACAATATTGTCATAACCAACCTTTTATCAAAATCATACCATAAA
>JAPFFP010086966.1:0-21479 GCA_026153255.1 Solanum medicagineum
GTTGGAGGTCATGGGGTAGTTTGGGCTACTTGCGTAGCATGCTTCCAATGAGTGTAGAACCTATAAGGTTGTAATATGATGGTTGAGGAGGGTCGATCTATTCGGTCAACTACAATGGGTTAGTCACTTCTCTAACGGGTTTTATCCCTAAGTGAGGATGAGTGTAGGTGATATCCCTAAGTGTCTTTTACGGACTAGGAGTAACCATTATTAGTATTGATGGAGTTGTTTGATTGACTTATGCACCGGTGGTATTTGTGGGTTCTCGAATAGGGTCTTAAAACCCTACCTTGATATGTTTGGGGTGGTCCCTAGTAATAAAGTATTGATTTATTTAGAGCTTGTGAATTATTTGGGGATAGCATTGCAAGTCTTTGAGGATGAGAGGTTATTTGCTAGATATGATAGGTGTGCATTGTGGATAGCAAGAAGGTGGATAGAATTCTTTAAGGATTATGGTATGAGTGTAAGTTAGTTTCTCCGGTAGGACTAGTATTATGATTGGTGCTCCACGTAGTCTAGTGTGTGTGGATAAGGAGGAGACTAGTGGGGTCTATCATTTGGCTAGATTGAGGGATTAGGTTGGAGGAAGTTGAGCACGGTGGTGTAGTATTCTTGATGGTTCAAAATCTCCTTTGGTTGGAGAGGTCTAGATTAGGCAAGGCCTTTATTATATCATATTAGGGTTGGAAGTTTTGGGTTAAGAGATGGTAGAGTGGACGTTGTCTCCAAAAGGGGAGATAGAGGCTCGTGGAAACAAGTGGAATAGGTGCGGTTAAGGTTGAAAAAATGAGTTATGGTTGTGATGCCCTTTTAGAGTGTGGAAGAGGTTGGTAAGGTTGCATATGGATGGGATTTGCCTATGGATATGATTATGGTTTGTTCGGCTATTTATGTTAAAGGGGTATATCTCTTAGCACATAAAGAACAAAGTGGCCCACCACCTAACAAATTAAAGCTTTTTGAATTAGTTATCCGACGCACTTGGTTTCACCTCATTCCGAGTTTGGAGGAAGAATTTATGCTCGTTTTCATAGAATTCATTTGTGTGGAAATGCAAATTCCAGTGACTAATTTGGGACACGGAGCAGTGTTATTTTTGTCCTTTTTTTTGTTTTGGTCCAAGACTTCAAAGACATTGGCCTAAGAGTTCTCATACTTGAAAATACCTATACTTAGCCTTATTTCACTCTCATATCATTCTAAACATTCCCCAACACTCTCTCAAATAGTTAGACTAATATTTCTCTCAAGATTCAAGTCCCAAAACTCAAGACCAATCTTAAGGATTCCATCAATGATTTCATTCAAGTTTCAAGTCTCTATTAAAGTCTTCTTCAAGAGCTTCTCCAAATATATGGTATGTGGATTTCAACCATTGGGTCTTTTCAACCATGGTTCCCAATCCTCTTTTCTACTTTAATTGCATGATTTAATGGTGATTTTAAATGTGAGTTTTACATATTAAGAAATTTATTGCATAGTGATTTGAGTTCATGAAAGTATGGTTGTTAAGCATGTTTTGAGCTCTAAATCTTGGATCTAATTTTGGATTTGAAGAAGGGTATTCTATGTATGTTGCTTGTGGGTATTACAAAGTGTTGATTAATGATTTTACATAGGATTTACTTGCATATTTTTTACTCTTGAATTGCATGGTTTTACACTAGCACTACACACCCACCAAGTGTTTGGTAAAATTTCTGATTATGATTTCTTAAGGAATTGGATGTCCAATGCATGTCTTATGAGTTGAAAGAATTCATGATTATTTCAAGATATGTCCAATTCATGTAAATATTGATGATGATGTAAAGCCAGGTTTGAGCCCTTTCTTAAAGATTTCACCTCTTGTGAGCCCCTCAATGTTGATGTTAATGCAAGGTTAAGGTTGATGATGATCTATTACTCCTTCCATGTCCTCTATTCCATGGGATTAGATTTAGCACCTAGTTGACTAGAGGTGAGTTCCCAAGTCCCAAAACTATATGCCACCATAGGATGATGTTATGCCTTTTTGCTATATTAGTGGATCTATCTAGTGAACTATCTCTAAAAATCCTTGCTGAAATTTTTTCATGTTCCCGTAAGGAGCGTCACTTCACATGGAATTGGGTCGTGTTGTTGAAGTACGGTGTTAAATCCTTTCCAAAATTGTGTCAGGTTCCCGTAAGGAAGGTTACTTCATACGAAATTGGGTCTTGTTCCCGTAAGTTTGAAGTATGGTTTACCTTAGCAAGTAGACCACCTTTTTTACCAGTGAGGGGTAATCATCGGGATTCCAAGTTGTAGCTCGCTTGGTCATACGCTATGTCAGTTGAGGTCTCTTTCCACACCTATTTATTATGGTCTATATGAGTTGAATGAATTGTAAGCATGTTTTACTTATGCATTGATCATAAATACCATGTTGTTTTCCTATTGTCTATTATTATGCATTTTGACTTATGCCTATCTCTTGTTACAATGCATCCTACATACTTAGTACATTCAAACATATTAATGTATACTCTATGCCTACACAATGTTACCATGTACGAACCAGAGCTCCATTTGGCAATCATCCTCCTCCACGTGGCTAGTGGTATCCATTCAAGCTTGTTGGTGAATCCTCTATTCCAGGGACATTGGTTTCATTCCTATGCTATGTATTAAAGACTATATTTCCTTTTTTTTATGCTTAAGGGTGAGCCCGGTTGCTTGTCTTTGCCCCCTCTAAGTTGTATGTTAGAGGTGTTGTTGGACAAGATATGTATTAGGCTTAAGCTTTGACTCACTTATGATATTCAAGTTGTTTAAATATAAGTCTCTCTCACTTAGTAATTTCCCTTGTTTATGTTGCTTATGTGGATTTATCTTACTTCCGCTACCAAGGATGTGTGATGATATGTTACGAAGCTTGTTCCAGGTTCCTTCGGGTTCCCCATTCACCGATCACGTCTTGGCCCTAGGCCTGGGTCGTGATAATTATACATATCCATTGCTTCTGATTATGCACTTTGACTATGTTGTATTATGTTTTGTTACACTGCATCCTACAAACTGAGTACATTCAAACGTACTAACGCATACTTTATGCCTATATGATATTACCACGTAGGGACTGGAGCACCTCTTGTTCATCCTCCATATGACTATTTCGGTGCTTTGGAGTTAAGCTTTGGTGAGTCCTCAAGTATGACGACACTATCTTTACTACTCTTGCTACGTTGAGACTTATTCATGTTGAACACTTGTTATTATAAGGATGAGCCTGGAGAGTGTCTTGTCCCCTGCTCCAATCTATATTGGAGGTGTTGTTGGATATTAAGATGTAATTAAGCTATGAGCTTGATTCTTAAATGTTTTATGATTATCAAAGACTTCCCTTAGTCCCGTTTCCCTTATTCATATATTTTATTATTGTTATTTTGCTTCCTCGACCAGGGATGTGTGATTGATATGCTAAGAGGCTTGTTTGGGGTTCCTTCGGGTTCTTTATTCGTCGTGTCACGTGTAAGCCCTAGACTTGGGTCGTGACATAGACTATGTATCTTGTTTGCAAAATTGTATGGGTTTGTGCCCATACTTACTAATGCCTAAAACTCTTGTGGGAAGTTAGATTTGTATGCTTCCCATAAGGCTTTTGTTTATTCTCCTAGAAAGGTTTCCATACATTTATACATTGTTTCTGTGTCTGCATCATAGTAGGATTTTATGTAATCTACTACTACTATTCCTTTCCATATATCTATGACCATATTCCACATTTGTGGATCATGTGGAATTATGTTTAATATCTTTCCTTACTTCCCCGTCTTGTAACCTAATAGCTTCTTCTATAGGCATTCTTTTACCCATAGGTCTTACATTTTCTATTACTGCTTCTGGATTTACCCTAAATACCCTTCTTCTTGGTCTATTTCTCATACTTGTTTCTATTATATGTTAGAGGGTTCTTTGGAATAGCACTTGAAGTTGCAGATTCCATAAACTTTCTTTGACTTATTAACGAGCCTTTTTCTATTTCTTCTTTGCAATCATATATATTATCCATTGTCACATCATGATATGCTACCTTCTCTTAATTTTTACAATTTTGTCGATACCCTTAATAATTTGTTCTTAATTTGCGCGTTTTAAAATATTTTTTCTACTTCTACTATCTCCATATTTCCTATCTTACATCTTTTGCATTTAAACATTACACTTTTATTTTCTTTGTATTTCCTTCCTACTTGCTGTAGAGCTTCGTCTACTTCATATCCTTCTTGTATCATCTCGACATTCATCATTTCTCTTTCCAGTTCTATTTCATCTTCTAAGTCCTTTTGGTTTGAATAGCTATAGTTAGTAAATCTTATAGATGTTTCTCCTTTTGTAATAGTATACATTAGATGAGTTTCCGGCGTGAATACTTTATGCCTAAGTCAAAAGTTAGATTAGGAAAATACCCCTTATCTATTAATTTATGTTCTTAAAGTTATTTTAAAAAATAAATGTTTTACTTAAAATCAACTCGATAACTAAACCTCTTCATTTTCATAACTTATATTCTAATAATATTTATTAATCTTGTGTCTTTTAACTCCCACATTATCGTCTTCATAACTGTAATTCTCAGTAATCTTTATGATTTCTATGTCTTTTCAAATTCATAACTCCAAATAATACGTTATAATATAATTAAATTTTTAAATTCAATAGAAAATAAAGGTAATATTTATTGTCTAAAACAAAACAACTTGAAGCTTAATACATTAGCATTATTTTTCAAAACAAAAATTGTATGTCTACATTTGTCATCTTATTAGCTTTTATAGTATGAAACTTATACTCTTTCACTTGCTGTTATTGTTGTTGTTGTTGTTGTTGTTGTGTTGTAGTGTTGCTGTGTTGTTGTTGGTGGTAGTATTTTTGTTGTTGTTGTTGTTGCTGCTGGCGTTGTTGTTGCTGGCGTTGTTGTTGCTGTTATAATAATTTTATATTTCTTGGTTTTTTTTAAGTTTCTTCCTATTAGCCTTTTTTAATTTGTACTTTTATTTAGGCTCCAATTAATCATTTATGACTTCATTGAAAGTATAGAGTACACGTGGAAAGCACGCCTCCAGAAACTAGTACTGTTATGTTCTATGACTAAAATGATTTATCGTTTGAGTTGCTATAACTCTTAAATAATGTAGATTCTTTTGGATACCTGCAATAACTTAAATACACGCTCATTTTTGATACATTAAAAGGAAAAAAAATTGATCAAGGAATACTTGAGGTGTGTGTGTGTACACACACACATATATAGATTTCCAGGAGAATTATATATGTTTCCTCTAAATTTGCACCGCGATTTCGAGCTCATTTTTCATCCGATTTGAGAGATTCAAAAGGCTACATTGCACAAATTTTCCCGAGGAACGACTTGAAAGTATCAGATTACAAATTTGGTATATTTCGAGGTAAAATTGCTATTATTTCTGCTGAGTATATATCGAAAATGAGTGAAAATTTTATATTGTTATATCTCGGTAATTTCTCATCAGAATTAAGTAAAATTTATGTTTGTGTTATTCTATTTTATGAGAGAAACATTTTGGTATATTTGGATCCTAATGATTGGACTGTATATTTTGTGGAATTTCACAAAGATGTTATATAGGAAATATCTTTTGCTAAGAAATGCAACTTCGTTTTTTAGCCGTTTCTTCTTGTTCGGTGATCTGTTTTGAGCTCAATTTCTGGCTATGGACTCGAGGTAATATTGTTAATCATTTATCCTTAAATAACTCCCTAAAGCCCATTTCATAATCTTATAATATCATTATACACATTGTGACTCCGAAGATCCCCAATTTTTCTTCTCACAAAGATCAAGAACTTCAAGAAATAATTTTTTTCAAATTCACAAAATCTAAAGGTTCAAATTCAAGTTTCTCTTCAAGAACCTAGGGTTTTGAATCAAGATTCTTCTTCAAACTTCATAGATGGGTCTCTCAATCTTAAGCTATAAGGTTCCAAGTGAAGGACTTCTTCAAGAACTTTTGTTATTCAAGGTATGTAAGACTATCTAAAACATGGAAAGAGTTCTTCCATGTTCCCCATAGATTGAAATAATTGAATTATAAATGATTTAGCTTAGCATGAATTTTTTCTTGAGATCTTTTCTAAAATCCTAGAATATTGTCACATGCTATTATCTGGATGATAATCCTCATGAGTTAATTTCATGAAAACATAAATTGCATCATTTATCGAATGCATAAATCCAGTTATATTATCTCTAAAACACGTATGTCTAGATGCATTGATGTAGAATAGAAGCATGAATTGTGGAACCTATGAATGTGAATAGTATTGAATACGTATGTTACCTTGACGAGAGGTGATACGTTTATTGTGAAGGGATTGAATCTCCATGAAGTTTTTCTTGAGAATTTTCTTGAAAATACATATTTTATGTAATATTGCATAATCAATATTTTTACGAACTTGTTTCTTGAACAAATAATTTGAACTCCTGTTTTAAGCATAAAACTTGGATATTATTTTATTTAAATTTGCATGAATGAATCTAGGAAAGGCCGGGCAAGGCAAGCCAAGGCAACTTGGAGATCCAACTTATTTGTCATGGTATCAGAATACAAAAGATAACTGGCATGCCCATGAGGTATGTTGGCTTGAGCATTGAGCATTATACCATCTAGTTTGGTGAATGAAAAATCTTGTGTCTTTTTTTAATTGTTTTTTACTGGTTCATTATGAAATAATCTACATATAGCTTTAGGCTCATTTTCTAGGAAACAATGATATATAATGAAGTATTTTTTTCCTTTGATGAGTGTGTATTCAATTGGTTTAATATAAATATATCCGATAAGAATAAACTTTTACCATAAATGTATTTATAGATATGATGTAAGGTGCTTTAATAATCTTTACAGAGTAGAAATTTGTTTGACTACTTTAGTTGTATAGATTTGTTTGACTAAATTAGTTATGTGTGAGTTCCAGATTTCACGTGGAAAATTTTATTTTTAAATTTGCATTTTATGTTCGTATTAGAATTCAAGTAGTTCAGGTTCATGCATTGCAAGATCCATAAATGAGACAGATTACCTCCAAAATGATTCTTTTTTTCCTTTCTAGAACTCAAACTCAAGATCACTGATTGAGAATGAAAGAATCTCAACTCAATGCAAGTTTATAATAACTGCATGTTCCAAGTGTGTTGTTCCAAGTAAGTTTTACTTGAGGCGACTCATACAATATAATACAAATAAACTCATACTCACTCAATTCACTTTCACATTTTTTAGCAGCATGTTAAGATGTGCATTTTCATCATATATTAATATTAGAAGAATTACAATTTATGAAATTTTTTTTTCGACCATCTGAATTGAAATTTAAATTCGAAGTAATTAGTAAAATTGACTCTCTTTAAGCAAAATGTGGTAAGTAAAGGTGAATGGGACAATATTGGTACTCAAGGGTGGGATTTGAATTGAAATTTATAACGTAGTTGACTAACTTTGATTTATAGTCGACTAACTATGACATGTAATATGCTGAGAAGGAATAGTAAAAATTGACAACAAGCAATTTTATATTGGTTCGGAACACCAATATGGTGCCTACTTCTAGTCCCCTTAGGTCAGTAAGGGTTCCTTTAAAGCTCAAGTGAATAAAGGGTTACAATTTGAATTTTTCACGAAGTGTGATACGTAGATCAGATCCTCAACTTCTCTCAAGAAAGCCTAGTCTAGAAAGCCTACTTTTTCTCTCTTTTCTTACAATTGTTCACACATGAAGAATACATTGTTTGTATAAAGTAGAAGAGTAGAGTTTCATCGTAGATATTTTTTCTGTCAAGTACAACTTTTTTTAAGAGAGAGCTAATATAGGAGGCTTCCAAAAATTAGTCATTGGTGATTCCTTGACCTAAGGGTTTTCTTCGAATCAATGGTATTGAGGATTCCTTGATTAATTGGGAATGTATCTAACATTATTGGATCTCTTTCCTTCTTTCAGAGATGACTTTCCATCCTTTGCAATGCTCCACTTGACCGGATATCTTTCCTTTTATATTGGGATGTGATGTGTCCTGATTGGAGATTTGATCCCTTGAGGTTAGCCATGTTATCCTATCTTTCTTTTCAGTGGTAGCTCCAAAGATTATATAGATCTCCCATTTATCTTTGCTTTTTGATTTTTCCTACAAATGAGAACATGAAAAGACATTAGATGCTAACAATTTCCCCCTTTTATATGATGACATTTTATATTGCTATATGGATACTTCCCTGTAGAATTAGTTGACTCCCCATGTCTCTAAGCTTTTGGTTAGCCTAGAGAGGGCTCCCCTTGACTACGTGACTTTCTGTGTAGAGTAAGTCGACTCCCCCTGTCTTCATGCTTTTACTGAAAAAATAAAGTAGAGAAAACATCAAAAAAGGAAATAGAGCGTGCAAAACACACTCTCATATAGCATGCACACAAACACTCATACGGTAATTCATAATTCATATATACATATCAATTCTTCCCCTTAGCAGCATAAAAGAGGAAAGCGTTAGATGCATAACTAAAAACAAAAGACGGTGCCCCTCATGGTCAGAAGAAGATAAGTCAGGGGAGATAGAGAACCGATATTACAGAACCTAAAAAATGGTCTAGACAAAAGATAGAAATTTCGTAACGGCTAAGAAAGTATTTCAGAGTGTTGAGGACATTTTTGCAGAAGGTGTCATAAGATTTCTTAGAGTCCTTAGAACAAAGGACTAGGCATTCTGAATAGATACAACATGTTAATTGTTGGAGGAGTTGACTCCTGTGTTTAGAGAGTCAACTTGCTTGATGAGTTTATTGACAAAGTGCACACCATACTTCTTGAGGTCTTCAACCTCCATACATATCTTTCCCAAGTCGGTGCTAGAGTCGTTGCTAAGTTGAAGAATTTTGGACAAACTTTCCTACACAGCACTAGTTAGAGAAAGATGAGAGGCCTTAATGTCATCTACCTTCATAGTGAGATCTTAGTCAACTTGGGGGCTTCTTTCTTTCCCTTTACAGAATCCTTCTTGTGCCATTTGCTATTGATGAGAGTGTACCTGATGATGGCAAAGGTTTGAAAATCATAAGTAGCGGACACTTCAGTTTTGAACCTGAAAAAATCCACTTGAGACTCAATGAGAATCTGGGTAGACCATAGGGAAGGCTTGCAGTAAGGTTAGTGTGCCCCAAGCTTTTAAGCATGTATTCTCTTATCCAATCAACCCATTTGATGTAGTATTCCTTGAGAAGGTAGTACAGAATAAAAATATCTTTGTTGGAGATGTTGTGGAGAGATCCCTTTCTGGGCACCATAGTAGCGGCAATGATGTGAGCCAAGATTTTATGTTCAAAGCTGAGAGACAGAGGCCCAAAATCAGGGGAATCAAGTTACTATTTAGAGATAAATTCCCTTGCCTCCTCCATGGAGACCTCAAAGTGTTCTGGCCAGTTTCCATTCATTTAAGGCATGTCTATAGAGATCTCACAACCTAATATTTCCTTGAATATTTGACTGTTGATGACAATACCAACACCAAGAAGAAGGGTTTCCAAGTCATCACCATTTCTATCCTAGTAAACGTTCGCATAGAATATCTTATCTACTTCCTCATAATATTCCATTCCATAGAGTCTCCGAAGGAGAGAAAGCTTCTAGGCATGAAGAAAAATGTTGACCTTATTGTGGGGGTCCTCTAGTTGTTCAAGATTCACCGTACAACAAGGAACTACAGGCCTCTTTTAAAACCCTCAAAATTTTACTTTGCAGAGGCATTCAAGAATTTGTTAAACTCGTCTTCAGCCAAAGGTTCATGGAGGCAAGAACGGTGTTTTTCCAGGGTTTTTCTATTTGAGAGAGGGATTTTTTGAGAAAAGGAGGGGCAGAATGAGGATTCTTACTCAGAGGAGTTTGAGGATATGAAGTCAATTTCAAGGGAGGAACTATTATGGGGGCTTTTCTGGGAGTGCACTAAATGGGTGCGAGTCATGTTGATAGTTCAGACGGAGGAAAGAGAGAGTTGGTGAAAGGTTAGATTATGAAGATAAGTGGATTGAAGGAGAGGGGAGGTATTTAAGGAGAGGAAGAGGTGCACACGAATGGACAAAAGAAAGTGACAGGGCAGAAGATTCTAAGGGGTTCGACTGACAAAGAGGCGTAGTCATTCAGATAGTTATGATGATTAATAAGTGGAGGAGAGAGGAGAAAGAGAAAAGAAAGGAAATAAATTTAAAAAAGAATTAATTATCACAGAGGATTCTGTGGATAAAAAATATGCAAAATAAAAGGATAAGAAAAGTTAATTTGAAAAGGGTATAACATTTAATTTTTTTCCCAGGTAAGAAAATCTTTCTTCATGAAAAGGTTCGGTACAAATATATGTGAGTTAATTTTCGGTGTTGAAAAATTCTAAAATAAAACCTACTTTTTCAATATGAACATGAATAAAATGATGCTTAATGTCAATGTGCTTAGCTCTAGAATGATGCACAGCGTATTTAAACAAGTTAATTGTACTTGTATTGTCTAGGAACCTATTTGAACAATAGATTGAACTCTTCAAGTTGATGCATAATCCAAAGTAGTTGAGTACTACAACTTCCTATAGCTACGTATTCTAATTCAGTGGTTGATAATGCAACAAAAGTTTATTTTTTGCTTTGCCAAGAGATCAATGATTCTCCTAGTAACTGGCATGATCCAAAGTGTTTTTTCTCTCTAATTTATCTCCTGCAAAATCTGCATCTGAGTAGCCAATATGACAAAAAGTAAAAGAATTTGGGTACTATAAGCCTAAATCCATTTTTCTAATTAAATAACATATTATTCTCTTAACAACAGTCAGAAGAGACTCCTTGGGAGTCGACTGGAATATTCGCGCTTGCAAACACTGAACATGATGTAAGGTCGGCTGGCAGTGAGATAAAGTAGCAATCCAATAATGTCCTGATACATCTTTTGATCAACATTTTTACCATCTTTGTCAACTTCAAGGCAGGTTAAAGGACTCATATGAGTGTCATAGACTTTTCCTTGACTTAAGCCAAATCGTTTGATCAGGTCCCTAGCATACTTGCTTTGACCGATAAAGATTTCCTGATCGGTTTATTTGATTTGATGTCCAAGGAAGAAGGTGAGCTCACCCATGAGGCTAATTTCAAATTCTCCTTTCATAAGATTAGCGAAATTCTCACACAAAGAGATGTTAAGACTTTTAAAAATAATGTCATCCACATAAATTTGAACGATAAGAAGATTTGAATTTTATTTTTGAACAAATAGGTAGTATCAATATTTCCTCTTACAAAATCACGTTTGAGGAGAAAGTTCCTGAGATGTTCATACTAGGCTTTCGGAGCTTGCTTAAACCCATAGAGAGCTTTTGATAGTTGAAAGACATAAATAGGTAACGAAGGATTTTCAAAACTGGGGGTTGTTTAACAAAAAGCTTTTCTTTGATGAAATCATTTAAGAAAGCACTCTAAACATCCATATGAAAAAGTTTAAGGTAATAGAAGGAGGCATAAGAAAGTAGGATGCGAATAGATTCCAACCTTAGTAAAAGAGAAAATGTTTCATCATATGCTATACCTTCCTATTTGGAGTAGCTTTGGGCTACTAGTCTAGCTTTGTTTATGACAACTTTCCCGTCTTCATCCATTGTGTTCCGAAACACCCATTTAGTCACGATGACAAAGCAATTGTTAGGTCTTTTTATAAGAGTCCAAACTTGAAGTCACAACATGGTCCTAATCCTGATAGCGCCTGCTGATCCCACCTACAGGCAAGCTAATTCCAAACTGAAAGGTACTTGCCCGAACACTCTAGCCCAAACCAAATCGATACAATAATAATATACGCTGAAACTAACCTAGGACGTGGAATTCAACTGTACAGAGCAACAATAGATATAAGGATATATCATATACATATATTTTAATAATCATAAAAATATACAAAACTAGGAGTACAGATAAAAGTACCAAACTCTACTATACAAAGACGATGTCTAGATGCAAAAGATGGCCATCAACAAGAAGGAGATTGTGAAAAAGTCAAAGCTGTTGGTGCTCACCGAAAATCTCCTAAGCACTTCTAAAGTTCCCCAACTCAGCTATCACAGCCTGTACCTGGACCTGCACCATGGGAAGATGAGAATGTAGGGGTCAGCACTAGAAAAGTCACCTAGTAGGCTTCATTGGCCGGCCGAGTGAAACTGTAAACATGTATAACACCCCAATATAAAGAGAACTACAACAGTGTAGCATAATGAACTCCGATCAACACATAGGCATGTATGGAAACCCTCAAACCGCCACTGAGCAAACCATGGAGATGAACAATGATAATTGAACCAGCCCAACTGATGAACATCAATACACTAACGAAAACTATTTAGGCTCACACCATAACGAACCCCAACAGAGGCATAGTGTTGTATGTGGGTGCAAGGCCCTAGTATCTATGCCTATACACCAACTGGGCGCGCATAAGCCTAGAAGGTACACCCGCGCACAATAATAATGCTGATAGAAAATCACATAATCCCATAGAACTATCACATAGTCCCATAGAACTATCACTAAGCCAAACTCTCCAAATCATCAGAACAAGTGTCAGCCATAAGTGGGTGTAAGGCCCTAATGCCTAAGCCTGAATCGCCTATGATCCCCCATAGGCCCAATAAGTATACCCACGCACAATCAAGGTGTGAATAGGTGAGTGGATCCATGGGCAAGTAATCACGAGTCTCGCCCTTATAGTCACAATTCAACCGGGTCCTCGACCCTATGCCGGCACGTGGCACCCAATCCACAGTCCTTTGACCTAGCCTTTGAGCGAGCAATCAACCAAGGCCAAATGGTCTGACACACAATATAACAATTTGAAATATCCCTCGCGGGAGAAGGAACCTCTCTCGTATAAATAATAGTGTCTCATCTTAAGGTGTCAATCATGGGTCCCCGCCTTATAGGATATCAATCATAGGGCGCAGCCTCACAAAATATCAATCAGGGTCCTCAGCTCAAATCTCAGCTGGTGCTCAATCTATAAAATCGGTATCCATCCTCAACGCTCTAGCACGACCACTGTAACTTAAAACACAGGGCACGTAACCCATAAACTCGAATACTCAGTCATTGTCGTCGGTGCTCATCCAACAATGGGGAAAGTCATTTGGGACTCAAGATATCAATTAATAACTCACTCAACCAATCTATCCAGATTAGGAACTCCAAAGTCATATCAAGCCCATAGTGAATGTATGCGGTGATAATTGCATCATGCCCAGAGTGTACATAGGCAACAATGTTGTCACAACTCGAGTCCAAGGCCTAGACGTGACACAACAAATGGTGAACCCGAAAGGACCCCAAATAAGCCTTTTAGCATATCATTCACACATCCTATGTCATAGAGGCAAAATAAACAACAACAAGAGATTAAACAAAAGGGGAAGATGGACTAAGGGAAGTCTTTAATATTCATAATAGCATAAAAGAGTCAAGCTCAAAGGATAAATACATCATAATATCCAACGTGCACCTCTAACATAGAATAGAGGAGGGGCCAAGATACTTTCCGTGCTCACCCTCATCATATCAAGTGTTCAACACAATAAAGTCTTAAAATAGAAGGACTAAGAGAGATGGTGTCCTCGGACTTGAGGGCTGACCAAAGCTTATCTTCATAGAATTTCACTAGCAACGTGGAGGATGATCAAGAGGAGCTCCGGTCCCTACATGGTAATATCATGTAGGCAGAAAGTATGTGTTAGTACATTTGTATGTACTAAGTATGCAAGATGCAATGTAACAAATACATAAGCCAATATATTCGAAATGCATAATCATAAGCAATGGATATATAGTCTCAACATGGCATGCATAATCAATGCTTGTAATAAAATATGCTTGTAATCTATTCTACTTGAATAATACATAATACATGGTTGGGAAGAGACCCTAACTTATAAAAGTAAGACAAAGCGAGCTATAACTTGGAATCGCGATGATTACCCCTCATCGGCAAAGAGGTGATCTACTTGCCAAGGTAAACCATACTTCACCTTATAGGAACTCGTCCCATTTTGTATTAAGTAATCCTACTTATGGTAACCCATCCCATTTCTGAAAGGATTTCATGATAAAGTACATTAAATGGATCTACCAGTATAACAAGGATAAAGTATAATCCTATATGGGCACATAGTTTAGAGACTAAAGACTTTATATAAGGACCCCTTGGGTCAACCCCCCATCTAAAGTACTCAATTGGTGCTAAGTCTAATCTTACAGAATACTTAAAATAATCATGACTTCAATAACTTGTAAGAAACATGGAAACATGAAATGAGTAGCTCTTAAACATGCTTGACCGCTAATGCTGAGCGTAACTTCAAACATGAGAATAATAATAATAATAATACATGAACCCTTGCTTTAACAAGAATGGCTCACAAGAGGTAAAAATCTTGAAAATAGGGCTAAACTTGATACTTGCATAATCATAGATAATTTCATGAATTAGATACAATTTTGAAAGCCCTTAAACATCATGAAGTCACTTGACTCGTAAATCATATAATAGATCATCAATAAGTTGAGAATTCTTTACTTGACATTTTATCAAATACATGACACTTGTTTTCTAATCATGCAATTCGAGCGTGAAATAAGATGAGAAGACTAATCCAACTCAACCCACAAATATGTATTAAAACCCTCGTGTAGGGTACCTTGAAATCATTCGTCAAAACTCATAATAGATCTTAGTTTCATAGCTCAAAACATATATAGTCTCAATAGACAAAGATCAACTCATTGTGTAAGCTAAAAATAGATATTCATGTGTAATCAACAATACTTGATAAAAACCCGGAAATAAATCATGCTCTTATTTCATAATAAGAGACACCCATAAGTAATATAACTTGAAAATATGCAATTTTCATAAAAAAAGAAGATTGGGCTCCATGGGTGAAAGGACCCAATAGATGAAACACATATACCTCAAACTTGAGTTTTCTTGAAGTAAGCTTGTAGGAGACTTGAAGCTTGGATTGAGTTCTTGAGGTTTGAAATTAAGCTCGAAATCCTTGAATTAGAATGAGATATTTGGTTAAGTCTTGGAGATATTTTTGAGAGGGTCTTGAGTGATATAGAATTGAAAATGGTTAGGTATGAGAGATTTCACGTTTGAATAGGCATGAGGATATGACCCCAATGCCTTTGGCTGAAACAGAAAAATTAAGGAAACTTTTGCACTAGTCCGCGCCCCTGGCGATATGCAGACAGAAAATTACACTAGTCCGAGCCCCTGGTGCGTTGCGCCTAGGGCACAGACAGGCACTTTCCCGCGAAAATTAGCAAAAATTATTTTGTCACCATGGGTCTTCTAAAAGCTGGATTATACCCATCTCCCACTCAATTTCGCCCCCTGATCAAAATATGTAGTCAAATTTTTGAAATCACGCATGAATTTTGAGATATATGGAAATTACGAATATGGGGCTTTCCGAAGTATATGTGGGGTGTTTCAATATCTTCCCCTTGGGAACATTCGTGCCCGAATATCAAAGAAACATGAGTAAGAGAAGTAGTGATGGAGTTTTTAACTTAACACGAATGCAACAAAAGCACTTAAAACTCATTTTCAAAAAGGTTCAATTGTGGATGTCAAAAATCACCATAAACTTGTTACCATAAACACGTATGCATGCAAAAAAGACATGAGGGCTGAAACTTAAGTCTTGAAATAATAGATAGGACTTAATTTGCAATCTTAAGCTTCAATAGAATGAAAGAGGTACGAATATCACTTCTTCATGTCCGCTCCGGCTCCCCAATTGACGCTTTCGACTTGTTGATTCCTCCAAAGAACCTTGACGGGAGCTATATCTTTGTTTCTAAACCTCTTCACTATCTATCCAAAATCTCCACCGGGACCTCCTCATAGATCAAATTATCTTCCACAACACCCACAATCTCTAAGGGCACTATAGCACTTGGATCACCAACACATCTCCTCAACCCAAACACATGGAAGACATGATGAACCATATTCATATCTATAGGAGACCGTACCAATTATCCTCAAAACTCTATAAGGACCCAAAAATCTGGGCTCAATTCACCTTCCTTGCCAAGTCGGACCACACCCTTCATGGGTGAATCCTTCAAGTAAACCCAATCACCATCCTTAAAGTTGTGATTTCTTCTTCACCCATCGTAATATGACTTTTGCCCACTTGGAGTTGTCTTCAATCATTCCCATTATCAACCTCACATTCTCCAAATCTTCCATAACCAAATCTGGTGCAATCAAAGCCATCTCACCCATCTCACCAAGGTACCTTCCCGTAATCTCTATCCATTCTCATCCAATCAGAAAGAATTGAATAGGATGATTCATGAGCCTCTTTCGAAATCAACTCCCTCAAGTCATCAACATTAGGAACACACAATCCACCTTGGTACCTAAGGGTACTATCTCCCCCTTGGGAGAAAACCTCCACTTTACCATCTTTTACCAAGGCCTTCAACTCTAACAAAACAAGATCGAGATGTTGCTTCGACTTTACCTCCTCTCAAGGAAGATTTCAAACCATTAACAACCACTACACCCCACCATTTTCAACTTCATCCAAACCTAACCCCCAATCTAGCCAATCGGTGAACTTCTCTAGCCACCTCCTTGTCACCAACATCAATATGACCCAAACTACCCAAACCAATTCTAGAACCATCACAATAACCACAAACCCTTCTAACCTATCCGGTGTGGCCAAAATAGGAGCGAAGACAAGCTTGTCTTCTTAGGATCCACCTTAATGCTATCACCCGACACTACATGCATTAGAAAAGTAGCCTCTTTCAACCAATATTCACCATATTTAGTAAACAACCTCTTATCCCTCAAGATTTGCAACACCACCCTTAAGTGATTTACGCACTCGTCCTCACTCCGGGAATAAATCAACATATCATTAATAAAGACCACCACAAAATGTTACGGTAGGGTTTAAAGACACTGTCCATGAGATCCATAAATATAGCCGGTTACCCAAAATACATAACCACAAATTCGTAGTACTCATACCTAGTCCAAAAAGTTGTCATGGTAATATTACACTCCCTCATTCTCACTCGTGGTATCCAGACTGAAGATCAATCTTAGAAAAGTTACTAGCCCTTTGATTTTGATCAAAAAGCTTATCGATCCTTGGTAGAAGGTACTTGTTCTTTACGGTAACCCTATCACATTGCCTGTAATCAATGCACATTCTAAGAGAACCATCATTTTTCTTCACAAACAATACTGGTGCACCCTAAGGTGACTTGCTAGGCCTTATGAAATCCTTTTCCAACAAATTCATCAATTGGTCCTTCAACTCCTTCAATTTCGCCGAGGTCATATTGTTATGGGGAAAAGAAATCGGCTGAGTATCGGGAAGGACATCTATACGAAAATCAATTTTCCTCTCGGGAGGAACACTGAGAAGCTCATCGGGAAATATATCAAGAATTCATTAACGACTGAAACCGTAACAATAGGAAGGACTTTAGACCCCATATCCCTAACCCCCACAAGATGATAGAGGCAACCCATAGAAATCAAATTTTGGGCTTTAAGAAAAGAAATGAATCTAACCTTGACCACCACATTATGGCTTTCCCACTCAAGAACGGGCTCATTAGGGAACTGGAATTTCATCCTACGGGCTCTACAATAAATAGAGGCATAATATGAACATAACCAATCCATCCCAAGAATAATATATAAATCTAGCATGGCAAATTCAACAAAACCACAAGATAAGATTCTATGAAATAGAATACGGGATAATTTCAATAGACTCTTTTAGCAACAATGGACTAACAAACAAGGGTTAACCCTTCATAAGGTTCACACAACATTTTGGGACACACATAAAGCTTTATAGAAACAAAAGGAGTAATAGAAGACAGAGTGGCACCCGGATCTATCAATACATACACAACAAAATCAAAACCTTTAACATACCCGTGAAGCACCATGCCAAGTCTAGTGACCCCTAGAGGGGTATGATTGAGAACGTCGACGGTCACCCTCATATTAGATAGTATCCCATGGACAATGTCTCCACTCATGATCCTTTGTGCCACACTCAAAACACACACTTGAACTAGTCAAACAATCTCCTGGATGGTACTTTCCACACTTGTAGAATAGAGAAGAAACTTGAATAGCAACACCCTTGCCTTTCGTTTAAACATATGGGAAATCAATAATTTTGTGGCCCATCTAGCCACACTGATAGAATGCACCCTGTTCCTCTAACATGTGCCACTATGGTTTCTCCCACATTTTGGGTACCTAAGGCGAGTAATCCCACCATTGTCACCTTCAATTTGGACCCTTCTTCTCCCTTCGTTTGAGGCCACCGACAATCTCTCATATTATGCCCAACACTGCCACACTTGCACCAACCCTCAACTTCCACCAAACACCTCCCTTGATGTTTCTGGCAACACCCTTGACAAGTGACAAAAGGTATCCTTTTCTTTGTGTATTAAGGCACCGGTAGACTAGTAGAAGATGAAGCACCCTCAACTCAAGCTCTTTTAACCTTTCTCTCCACCTCTATCATTTGGAATCTCAGGGGCACCCACCTCTTGGTTGAGTTGAGTGATCACAGCTTCAGACAATAGCCATATAGCATTGCAAATCTCTGCAATCGATAGGTCGACTTCTTGTCCACCATCCTGAGTAGCTTGAGACACTTTCTGAAATGTAATGGTTAGGAATCTGGAATAAGTCTTAGAGGACTTAACTCTATTGCATGACATATATCATGAAGAAATGAAATATTTCCTAAAACTCCTCATAGCCTCCCATTCATGATTGTGGTGCGTTTCACAACCATGAACAAGAGTCTAATCGATGTGGTGTGTTGGATCTCCAGGACTATTAACAACCTAGTACACTGATACCAAGTTTGTCATGACCCGAGCCTAGGGCCTAGACGTGACATGGCGAATAGGGATCTCGAAGGCACCCAAAACAAGCGTCTTAGCATATCATTCCCATATCCTTGGTTGCAAAAGAAAAATAAGCAACAACAACAGATTAAGCAAATGGGGAAGAGGGACTAAGGGAGGTGTAGGATATTCATAATAGCATAAAAGAGTCAAGGTCAAAGCATAAAATACATCATAATATCTAACGTCCACCTCTAACATAGAATGGAGCGAGGCAAAGGCATTTTCCAAGCTCACCCTCATAATATCAAGTGTTCAACACAATAAAGTCCTAAAATAGCAAGAGTAAGATAGATAGTGTCCTCAGACTTGCGTGCTCAACAAAGCATATCTTTATAGAATTTCACTAGCAACGTGGAGGATGATTAAGAAGAGATCCGGTCCCTATATGGTGATATCACGTAGGCATAAAGTGTCCACTAGTATGTTTGAATGCACTAAGTATGTGGGATGCAATGCAACAATGATATAAGCCAATATATTTGAAATGCTTAATCATAAGCAATGGATATATAGTCTCAACATGGCATGCATAATCAATGCTTGTAATAAAACATGCTTGTAAACCATTCAACTTGCATAATAAATAATACATATGTGGAAAGAGACCCTATCCAACAAATGTAAGACCAAGCGAGCTATAACTTGGAATACAGATGATTACCCCCTCATCGGTAAAGAGATGGTCCACTTGCCAAGGTAAACCATACTTCACCCTACGGGATCCTGTCCCATTTCGTATGAAGTAACTCTCCTTACGGGAACTCGTCCTATTTTGAAAAGGATTTCATGATAAAGTGCACTAAATGGATCTACTTGTATAGCAAGGGTAATGTATAATCCTATGTTGGCACATAGTTTAGAGACTAAAGATTTTATATAAGGACCCTTTGGGTCGTGCCCCCATCTAAAGTACTCAATAGGTGCTAAGTCTTACTCTACAGAATAGTTGAGATAATCATAACTTAAATAACTTGTAAGAAACATGTAAACATGACATGAGTAGCTCTTAAACATGCTCGACCTATAACTTGAAAAATGAGAGTACTAATAATAATACATGAACCCTTGCTTTAACAAGAATGGCTCACAAGAGGTAAAAATCTTAAAAATAGGCCTAAATTGTATACTTGCATAATCATAGATAATTTCAGGAATTAGATACATGTTTAAAAGCCCTTAAACATCATGAAGTTACTTGACTTGTAAATCATGTATAGATCATCAATAAGTTGAGAATGCTTGACTTGACATTTTATCAAATATATGACTCTTGTTGAAAATCGTGCAATTCATGAGTGAAATAAGCTGAGAAGACTTAATGTAGATCAATCCACCAATATATAGTAAAACCCTAAGGTAGGGTACCTTGAAATCCATCATCAAAACTCATAATAGACCTTAGTTTCATAGCTCAAAACATACCTAGTTTCAATAGACAAAGATCAACTCATAGTCTAAGCTAACAATAGATATTCATAAGTAATCACAATACTTGATAAAAACCCCAACATGAATCATGCTCATTTTTCATAATAAGAGATACCCATAAGTAATACAACTTGAAAATATGCAATTTTCATAAAAAGGAAGATTGGGTTCCATGGGTGAAAGGACCCAATGTATGAAACCCACATACCTCAAACTTGGTCTTTCATGAAGTAAGCTTGAAGGAGACTTGAAGCTTGGATTGAGTTCTTGAGATCTGAAATTAAGCTTGAAATCCTTAAATGTGAATGAGATATTTGGTTAAGTCTTGGAGAGATTTTTGTGAGGATTTATAGTGATATAGAGTTAAAATATGGTTAGGTATAGGAGATTTCACGTTTAAATAGGCATGGAGCTATGAGCCCAATGCCTTTGGCTGAAACAGAAAAATTAAGGAAAATTTTGCACTGGTCCGCGCCCTTTGCACGACGTGGACCAAATGCGGACACAAAATTATACTAGTCCGCACTACTAGCGAGTCGCGTCTAGGGCGCATACACTGTCCCTTAAAAAACTAGAGAAAACTATTTTTCACTACGGGTCTTCTAAAATTCGGGTTATACCCATTTTCCACTGAATTTTCCCCCTGATAAAGAATATGAAGTTGGATTTTCAAAATCACGCACAGAATTTGAGATATATGGAAATTATGATTATGGGGCTTTTTGAAGCACATGTGGGCGTTTCAGATGCTCTCAAGCTAGGTAGTCCACAATTTCAATTCAACACAAATAATCACAATGACCACCGCTCTCAAATGCAACAAAATCGAATGGAAAGAAGTAGTACACAACAACTATCAGTTGTACATTGGAGAATATATACATCACAAAACACCATAGAGCCACGCCTATCTAAGGCCAAGTATACCATAACCTCATCAATCCCCAGTGCCCAAAGAAAACATGGACAATCACGGTACAACATTAGTACCCAGGATAACC
>JAPFFP010086973.1:0-21478 GCA_026153255.1 Solanum medicagineum
GCATTACACACTTGGCAAGTGTTTGATAAAATGTCTTGTTAGGGATTTTTGAGTTGTTGATGGTCTATTGCATGGCTTATGAGTTAAGTGACTCTATGATGATGAAGAGATTGTATGTATGTATTGAATTCATGAAAAGTTTCTATAGTGTTACAAGTTGACCACGCCTTGTTGAGGGGGTGATATGCCTTAATTACTTTGATAGGGGGTGCTACGCCTATCTACCATGTTGAGGGGTATATACCTTGACCACTTTGATTTGGGGGGAGGGGGGATGCTTTGCCTATTTACCATGTTGAGGGGTATATACCTTGGCCACTTTGATGGGCGGTGTTATGCCCATCTACGATGTTGAGGGATATATACCTTGGCCACTTTGATGGGGGGTCCTATACCCATCTAACAATTGAGGGGTAGATACCTCAATCATCTTCCAAGGGGGTGATATGCCTTGGATTCCAAGTACTAGTTTGCTAGTCTATGATGATGGTCTCTTCCTATAGATGTAATATGTTCTATACAAGCATGTTTTACTTTAAGCATTGATCATGCATGCCAGGTTGTTATTGTACTTATCCCTTGCTTATAATTATTCATTTTGACTATCCTGCCTGAAACGACCAAAAAAAAGTGCCCGAAAATATGCCTCAGAAATGCCCATACTCTGACTTTATATTCTTGTTAAGAGGGCAAAATTGAGTGGGGGATAGGTATAACCCAAATTTTAGAAGACCCATATCAAAAAATAAATTTCGCAAAATTTTCATTTCCAGAGAGGGTGCGCGTTTGCTCCGCAATGCAATATTTTGCTGCCAATTTTTCTACTTCGCTCCAAGGCTTTTTAGCCAAATGACTAAGCCTTTCTATGTGTAAAAACACGTATACTTAGTCATATTTTAACTCTCTATCACACAAGATATTCCCCAAAACCCTCTCTAACTCTTAGACAAATATTTCACCAAATTCTAGTGTCTCAATCTCATTCCGGATCTAAGGATTTCATTCAAGCTTCAAGCTCTCATTCCAATCTTCATCAATGGAATCTCTAAAGTTGAGGTATGTGGGTTTCAACCATTGAGTCCTTTCTCCATGGTGCCCAACTTTCCTTTGTACATAAATTGTATGTTTCTAAGTTGATTTACTTATGGGTCTTGCTTATTATGAATTTGACTATATCCTATGTTGGGGTTTCATAAAAGTATGACTGTTAAAGCATATTTTGAGCGATGAATCTATGATCTTTTGGAGATTTGATGAAGGGTTCCAATGTATGTTGCATGAGGGTATTACCAAGTGTAGGTAGGTTGATTTACTTCAAGTTTTCTTGCACGATTGCACTCTTGAATTGCATGATTTTATACTAGCATTACACACTCGCCAAGTGTTTGATAAAATGTCCGGTTAAGGTATCTTGAGTTGTTGAAAGCCTAATGCATGGTATAAGAGTTAAGTGACTTTATGATGATGAAAGGAACGTATATACGAGTTGTTATCATGGAAAGTATCTATAATGTTGCAAGTTGACAATACCAAAGATGAGGGGTATGTACCTCATCCGCCTTGTCGGGTGATGGCAATCCCGAATTACAATAGATGAGGGATATGTACCTCATCCACATTTTCGGGTGGTGGAAATCCTTTACTGCCATAGATGAGGGGTATATACCTTATCCACCTTGTCAGGTGGTGGCAATCCCATACTACCATAGATGTGGGGTATGCACCTTATCCACCTTGCCGGGTAGTGGCAATCCATTACTACCAAAGATGAGGGGTATGTACCTCATCCACCTTCCAAGCAGGTGGTATGCCTTGGATTCCAAATACTAAGTTGCTTGGTCTATGATGATGGTCTCTTTCTACACATATATTATAATATATATACACATGTATTATTTTAAGCAATGATCATGCATGCCATGTTGCTAATTTACTATCTCTTGCTAACGTATATGCATTTTGATTATATTACCTATCTCTTGTTGCATTGCATCTTACATAATTGGAACATTCAGACGTACTAACGCATACTCTATGCCTACATGATGTTACCATGTAGGAACCGGAGCTCTACTTGATTATCTTCCTCCCCCACATGTCTAATACTATCATTGAAGCATGTTTGGTGAGTCCTCAACTCCGAGGATGATAAGTTTTGATCTTATGTTATGAAAAGTCTCTCTTTCTTTTATTGTATACTTTTGCCTGTGAGGGTGAGCCGAGAAAGATGTCGTGGTCCCTGCTCAATTCTATGTTTAGAGGTGATGTTGGACAAGTTATATAATGATGCTTTGAGCTTTGACTCTCTTGACTCTTGTATGTTTTAAGCTATGAAAGACTCCCTTTTTCCCTTTCTCCGTATTGCATGCTCTCTTCTTGATGTTTACTTGCTTCTGTGACCAAGGATGTGTAATGATATGCTAAGAGGCTTATTTGGGGTCCCTTCGAGTTCCTCATTTGTCATGTCATTTCTAGGCCCTAGGTCCGGGTCGTGACAAAGATGGTATCAGAGTATTAGGTTGTTAATTTTCCTCAGAGTCCAACACACCACTTCGATTAGTATCTTATTCATGATTGTGAAGTGCGCCACAACTATGAATGGGAAGCTGTGAGGCGTTCTAAGAAATGTTTCATTTCTTCTGATTTATATCATGCGATAGAGTTAAGTCTTATAAGCTTTGTATCTTATTCTTAATCATTGCATTTCAGAATATGCAATGATTAATCGAAGTTTATCATCTCAGAACAAGTTGTTGGCCAAATTCTCTATGGCTTTCAGATATACTTGTTAATGTTGTTGGCTAAGTTTATGACCACTCAACTTAATTAACAAGTGAGTTCCCTCGAGACTTCAAGTAGTAAGAGAGGAGAGAGGGGCTAAGAGGACTCGGCATGATAATGGTGTCCAAGGTGTTGATAATAGAATGACTCGTCCTAGGTGCCCAACATATGGGAAAAGACATGGTGGCACTTGTTGGAGGAACACGGGTGCATGCATTGAGTGTGGCGACAATGGGCATAAGATGAGGGATGGCCTGGTGGCCTCAAAGGAAGGAAGGAAGAAGGGTTCAATTTGGAGATGACAACGATGGGAAAACTAAACCTAAGTGTCAAAGGTTTGTGAGGAACCTTGGGGTCCCATTCTTGAGGAAGGCCAATGCTTACTATGGTTGTAGTGTGGGTCACAAGCTAAATGATTGCCCATATGTTCAAGGAAAAGGCAAGGGTATTGGTGTGCAAGTTTCCTCTATATGCCAAAAGTGTGGGAAAGGTCATGGTGGCCCATGTTTGAAGAAGTCTAATACTTGCTTTTGTTATGGTGAATTTGGTCAAAGTGTTAGAAGTTGTTCTAATGCTCAACCTGGTGGTAGAGGTGGTGGTTCGCAAGGCAAAGGTGTTGATCTTCAGGCTTCCCCTACGAGTCAAAAGTGTGGAGGGTACTATCCGAGAGATTGCGTGGCCGATTCGAGTGCATGTTTCGAGTGTGGTGCAAAAGATCATGGTTTGATACATTGTTCATGGGTTACTAAGGATTATGGAGATGACCACCGGCAGCCTCAGGGATCACTAGACTTGGCATAGCACTTTAGTAGTATGTTAGAGGTTTTTTGTGTTGATGTATATGCTTTGATTGACCCGGGTGCCACTCTTTCTTTTGTTACCCCTTTTATTTCCAAATGATTCATGTTGAACCCGAACTTTTGGGTGAGCCTTCTGAAGTGTCTACTCCCATTGGTGCATCCATTATTGCTAGAAGGGTCTATAAATATTGTCGTATTTTTATTTTGCAAAAACTATTGCCTTGTGATTTAGCTGAATAAGATATGGTGGATTTTGATGTCATTCTTGTGACGGATTGGTTGCATGCATATTATGTCATTACTGATTTTAGAACCCATGGAGTCAAATTTCAATTCCCTAATGAACTCATCCTTAAGTAGGAGGGTCGTGATGTGGTGGTCAAGGGTAGATTCATTTCTTGCATTAAAGCCCAAAAGTTGATTTCTAAGGGATGTCTCTATCATCTTGGGAGGGTTAGGGATGTTGAGTCCAAGGTCTCTCGTATAGAGTCGGTTTTAGTAGTTAATGAGTTCCTAGATGGCTTCCCTAATGAGCTTCCTAGTGATCCTCCCAAAAGGAAAATAGAGTTTGGTATTGATCTCCTTCCCGATACTCAATCCATTTCTATTCCCCCTTACCGTATGGCCCTGGCGGAGTTAAAGAAGTTGAAGGATCAATTAAGGGATTTGTTGGAGAAGGGTTTTATTAGGCCTAGCCAATCACTTTGGAGAGCACTGATGCTCTTTGTAAGAAGAAGGATGGGTCCCTTAGAATATGCATTAATTACCAGCAACTTAATAGAGTCACCATCAAGAATAAGTACCCTTTACCAAGGATTGATTATCTTTTTGACCAACTTCAAGGGGCTAGTCACTTCTCTACGATTGATCTTTGGTCCATGTATTATCAAATGAAAGTGAGGGAGTGTGACATTCCCAAGACGGCCTTTCGGACTAGGTACGGGCACTGCGAGTTTGTGGTTATGTCTTTTGGGTTGACCAATACACTAGCTATCTTCATGGATCTTATAAATAGGGTCTTTAAACCCTACCTTAATTTGTCAGTGGTGGTTCTCATGATGATATTTTGATCAATTCCCATAGTGAGGAGGAGCATGTGATTCATTTAAGGGTGGTGCTACAAAAATTGAGGGAAGAGAAGTTGTATGCTAAGTAGGAGAAGTGTGAGTTTTGGTTACAAGAGGTTGCCATTCTTAGTCATGTGGTGTCGCGGGATGGTATTAACGTGGATCCTAAAAATACTAAAGTGATTAGAAATTGGCCTAGACCTTTGACTCCATTGTACATTAAAGTTTCTTGGGCTTAGCAGGTTATTACCGAAGGTTTGTGAATGGCTTCTCTTCTATTGCTTCTCCTATGACTAAGTTGACTCAAAAGAATGCTAATTTTTTGTGGACAAATAAATGTGAAAAGAGTTTCCAAACTTTGGAAGATTAGCTTGTCTCCTTCCTATCTTGTCTCTACCGGAAGTGTTGGAAGGGTTTATTGTGTATTGTGATGCCTCAAGAATTGTTTAGGTTGTGTTTTGATGCAAAATGGTAAGGTGATAGCCTATGCTTCTAGACAACTTAAGTTGCATGAAAGGAATTATCCTACCATGATCTTGAATTCGCCGCCGTGGTATTTGCTTTGAAAATTTGGCGTCATTATTTGTATGGAGTGCGTGTTGATGTGTTTACCGATCATAATAGTCTGCAATATCTGTTCACCCAAAAACATCACAACTTGAGACAACGAAGGTGGTTAGAGCTTCTTAAATATTATGATATGAGTGTGCATTATCACCCCAGTAAGGGCAATGTTGTGGCCGATGCTTTGAATAGGGTGTTTATGGGTAGCCTAGTACATGTCGATGGTGGTGGAAAAGAGGTGGTCAGAGAAGTTCATCGATTGGCTAGATTGGGAGCTAGGTTGGAAGAGGTTAATAATGGTGGTATTGTGGTTGTTGATGGCTCTAAATCTTCATTAATTGAGAAGGTGAAGGCACAACAAGATCTTGATGCCGCCTTGTTAGAATTGAAGGCCTTGGTGAGAGATGGTAAGGTGGAGGTTTTATCCCAAGGGGAATATGATGCCCTTAGGTACCAAGGTTGATTGTGTGTGCCTTGTGTTGATGACTTGAGCAAGAAGATTCTTGATAAGAGTCATAATCCTTCCTATTCTATTAAACTCGATTCTACAAAAATGATTAGAGACTTGAGGGGAGTGTATCGGTGGGGTGGTATGAAGAGAGATATTGCTAAGTTGTATTCGGTTGTCATAATTGCCAATAAGTAAAAGTCAAACATCAAAGGCCGGGTGTCCTAGACCAAGATATAGCGGTTCCTACTTGGAAGTGGGAGGAAACTAACATAGATTTTGTGGTTGGGTTGCCTAAAACTAAAAAGCATTTCAATTCTATGTAGGTGTGGTTTGTTTTGGTAAAAAGGGTAAATTGAGTCCAACATTTGTGGGTCCTTATAGAGTGTTGAGGAGGATGGGTAAGGTAGCCTATGGGTTGGAGTTGGCAACGATATAGATGTGGTTCATCCAGTCTTCCATGTGTCTATGATGAGGAAGTGTGTGGGTGACCCAAGTGCTGTTATGCGTCTAGATGTTATGGGCCTTGTGGAGGATGAGTTGACTTATGAGAAGGTCTGGTGGAGAAATTGGGTGGATATGAGAAAAGGTTGACTAGTAAGGGTATAGTGTTCGTCAAGGTCCTTTGGGAGAATCGTCAAGTTAAAAGTGCCACATGAGGAGCCAGGGTAGACATGCTAAAGTGATATCCCTATCCCTTCCATTCTATTCAAGCCTAAAGTACTATTTTAAGTCTTCTATGTGATTTCAAATCTTGCGTTTCAGCCCTTGTGTCATTTGCATGCATACATGTTTATGTTGGCAACTTCATGGTTATTTTGACAATTATGTTGAGATTCTTTTGAAATGATGTCTGAGTGCATTGTTGCATTCTTATGTGGGCTGGGATTATCTTGCTTACTTCTGTTATATGTGTTTCTTTGACATTCGGGGACGAATGTTCCCAGGGGGGAAATAATGAAACGACCCAAAAATAAAATAGCCCAAAATTGTGCCTCGGAAATGCCTGTAGTAGTAATTTCCATATATCTCTAAATCCATGTGTGATATCGAAAATCTGACTTCATTTGCTTGTTCATGGGGCATAATTTAGTGGGGGATGAGTATAACCCAAACTTTATAAGACCCGTAGCGAAAAATGAATTTTTGCAAAATTTTAATTTCTAGAGAGGGTGCGTGTTTGCTCCACGACAAGGCGCTGTATAATTTTTCTGCCAGTTTTTCTATTTTGCTCCAAGGCTTTAGAGTTTTAGACCTAAGCCTTCCTATGCATAAAAACACCTATACTTATTCATATTTCAATCCCATATCATGCACGACATTCCCTAAAACCTTCTCTAACACTTGGACAAATATTTCACAAAAATTCTAGTGTCCCAATCTAATTCTGAATCTAAGGATTTCATTCAAGCTTCGAGCTCTAATTCCAATATTCATCAAGGGAATCTCCAAAGTTGAGATATGTGGGTTTCAACCGTTGGGTTCTTTCACCCATGGTACCCAACTTTCCTTTTTACATAAATTGTATGTTTCTAAGTTGATTTACTTGTGGGTCTTGCTTATTATGAATTTGACTATGTACTATATTGGGGTTCATAAAAGAGTGACTATTCAAGCATGTTTTGAGCCATGAATCTATGATCTATTTTGAGGTTTAATGAAGGGTTTAATGTATATTGCATTAGGGTATTACCAAGTGTTGGTGGGTTGATTTACTTCTAGTTTTTTTTTGCAGGATTGCACTCTTGAATAGCATGATTTCATACTATCATTACACACCCGCCAAATGTTTGATAAAATATCTAATTAAGGTATCTTGAGTTATTGAAAACCTAATGCATGGTATATGAGTTAAATTACTTTATGATGATGAAGGAATGTATATATGAGTTGTTATCATGGAAAGTATTTGCAGTGTTGAAAGTTTACCATACCAAAGATGAGGGGTATGTACCTCATCCACTTGTCGGGTGGTGGCAATCCTATACTACCATAGATGAGGGGTTTGTACCTCATCCACCTTGTTGGGTGGTGTCAATCCCATACTACCATAGATGATGGGCATGTACCTCATCCACCTTGTCGGGTGGAGACAATCCCGTACTATCATATATGAGTGGTATATACCTCATCCACCTTTTTGGGTGATGCCAATCATTTACTACCATAGATAAAGTGTATATACCTCATCCACCTTGTCGGGTGGTGGCAATCCCGTACTACCAAAGATGAGGGGTATGTACCTCATCCATCTTCAAAGCGGGTGGCATGCCTTGGATTCCAAATGCTGAGTTACTTGGTGTATGATGATAGTCTCTTCCTACACATGTATTATGTTCTACATACGCATGTTTTACTTCAAATATTGATCAGGCATGCCACGTTACTAATATACTATCTCTTACTTATGTATATGCATTTTGATTATGCTTCCTATCTCTTGCTACATTGCATCATACATACTTATTACATTCAAATGTACTAATGCATACTCTATGTCTACATGATGTTACCATGTAGGAACTGGAGCTCCACTTGATTATATTCCTCCTCCACGTGGCTAGTATTATCTTTGAAGCATGTTTGGTGAGTCCTCAACTCCGAGGATGATATCTTTTGATCTTATGTTATGCAAAGTCTCTCTTTCTTTTATTGCATGTTTTTGTCTATGAGGGTGAGCTTGGAAAGATGTCTTGGCCCTCGCTCAATTCTAAGATTAGAGGTGTTGCTGGACAGGTTATGTAATGTTGCTTTGAGTTTTGACTCTCTTGACTCTGGTACATTTTTAATCTATGAAAGACTCCCTTAGTCCCCTTATCCTTATTCCAAGCTCTTTTAATGATGTTTACTTGCTTCCGTGATCAAGGATATGTAATGATACGCTAAGAGGCTTGTTTGGGATCCCTTCAGGTTCCCCATTTAATGTTTC
Organism: Solanum medicagineum; assembly: GCA_026153255.1. NCBI lineage: Eukaryota > Viridiplantae > Streptophyta > Magnoliopsida > Solanales > Solanaceae > Solanum > Solanum medicagineum. The sequence goes on from JAPFFP010086973.1 coordinate 8,590, forward strand.
ACTTCTAGGCCCTAGGTCCAGGTCATGACATTGCCTATCCCTTATTGCATTACATCCTACATACTTAGTACATTTATATGTACTAACACATACTCTAGTCCTACATGATGTGACCATATAGAAACTGGAGGATCTCTTGATCATCCTCTATGTGGCTAGCCTTGTCTTTTGAAAGAAGAGCTTTGGTGAGTCCTTAAGTTCTGGGACGTTAGCTATCTTACTCTTTTCACTTGTTTACTCTTTATTTTTAACTCTTTATACTATGAGGGTGAGCCCGGAAAGTGTCTTGGCCCCCGCTCAAATCTATCTCCAGAGGTGTTGTTGGAACAAATGATGTAATTAAGTTTTGAGATTTGACTCCTCTATGTTTTAGGCTATCAAGGACTTCCCTTAGTCCCGTCTTCCCTCTTTATTATCTCTTGTTGTTGTTGAGTTTGCTTCCACGACCAAAGATGTGTCTATGATATGCTAAGAGGCTTGTTTGGGGTCCCTTCGAGATTCCCATTCGCCATGTCACATATAGGCCCTAGGCTTTGGTCATGACAAACTTGGTATCATACCACTAGGTTGTTAATGGTCTTCGGAATCCAACACACCGCGTCAATTAGAGTCTTATTCATTGTTGTGAAGTGCACCACAACTGTGAGTAACAAGTTGTGAGGCATTTTAGGAAAGTTTTCCCTTCTTCATGATCTATGTCATGATGTAGAGCTTAAATCAAGATTTTCCCTTTATGAATGTTCTTTGCTATTCTAGACTATGCCGATCCCAAGAGGAAGAAGAACTTGTACACCCAAGGAACAACCGGCTCCTCCCGCTCCTAAAGCTCCCCAAGATGGACGAGTGGCTCATGAAGAGTTCCAGGATGCTATTACCATGTTGGCTTATTCTATGGCCAACCAAATCAACCAAGGGGCCTAAGCCCCTCATGCTTCTACTCTGGCATCTAGGTTGAGCGATTTTACAAGAATGAACCCATCGGAGTTCCATGGGTCTAAAGTGGATGAGGATCCTCAAGAATTTATTTATGAAGTGTATAAGATGTTTTCTATTATGAGAGTTAGATCAGAGGACAAAAAGGAGTTGGCGGCCTACCAACGCAAGGGGGTGGCTCAAATTTGGTTCGCCCAATAGATGATGGATAAGGGGAACGATAATGTCATCCTTTGGGAAGTGTTCAAGGCGGTGTTTCTCAGCCAGTTCTTTCCTATAGAGCTATGGGAGGCCACAATGATGGAATTTATGAACCTTAAGCAAGGTTCCATGAGTGTGAGGGAGTATGCCTTCAAGTTCAACTAACTCTCCATATGTGCTCCACAATTTGTGGTCGAGCCGAGGTCTAGGATGAACAAGTTTGTGTCGGGTGTTTCTGACTTTGTCAATGACGAATGCCGAGCAGCCATGTTGGTAAGTGATATGGATTTGTCCCGCTTCATGACATATGTCGAACAATTGGAGGGGGAAAAGCTTAGAAATAGGAGAAGTGTTGAGGCCAAGAGGACCGTTTTTAAGGTAGATTGCAAAGTTCCAAGGTTGGCTGGTTTCATCAAAGCCAAGGATCTTCTAATGTTCCTAAAAGAAGGTTTGCTAATGACAACCCAAGGTCCAAGGTTGTAGTGGTATGGTGCCTAAAACTATGTGCCCAAGATGTGGATAGAGGCCATAATGACCCATATTTAAAGGACACAGATGCTTGCTATGGTTGTGTTAAAATGGGTCATAAGGCGATTGATTGTCCTCTTAATTGCAATAAGGGTAGAGCTGGTCGCCCATAAGGCCAAGGTGCAAATGTGGGTCCTAAGGAGAGAGGAGGCCAATAAGGAGGTGCCCTAAGGCAAAACCAATTTTATGCTCTCCAAGGGAGACAAGGGGTGGATGAGGTGCCCGATGTCATCACTGGTATGATAAAGGTTTTCTATATTGATGTTTATGCCATGATAGACTCGGGTGCCACTCTTTCTTTTATTACTCCTTTGGTTGCTAAAAATCGTTGGTGCATCCATTGTTGCTAGAAGGGTGTATAGAAATTGTCCTATTTTCATTTTGCATAAAATCTTGCCTTGTGATTTTGTTGAATTAGATATAGTGGATTTTGATGTCATTCTTGGGATAGATTGGTTGCATGTATATTATGCTTCTATTGATTGTAGAACCTGTAGGGTCAAATTTAAGTTCCCTAATGAACCCATCCTTGAGTGGGATAGTCATGATGTGGGGGTCAAGGATAGATTAATTTCTTGCATTAAAGCCTAAAAGTTTATTTTTAAGGGGTGTCTCTATCATCTTGTGAGATTAGCGATGTTGAGTCCAAAGTCCTTCCTATAGAGTCTGTTCGGTGGGTAATGAATTCCTTGATGTCTTTCCCAAAGTTCCTCCCGAAAGGAAAATAGATTTTTGCATAGACCTCCTTCCCGATACTCAACCTATTTCTATTTCCCTTTACCGTATGGCTCTGATGGAGTTGAAGGAACAATTGAGGGATTTATTGGAGAAGGGTTTTACATGGCCTAGTCAATCACCTTGGGTGCATCCGTGCTGTTTGTGAAGAAGAAGGATGGTACTCTTAGAATATGCATTGACTACTGGCAACTTAATAGAGTCACCATAAATAATAAGTACCCTCTACCAAGGATTGATGGTCTTTTTGACCAACTTCAAGGGGTTAGTCACTTCGCTAAGATTGATCTTCAGTCCAGGTATCATCAAGTGAAAGTGCGGGAGTGTGACATCACATGACGACCTTCCGGCCTAGGTATAGGCACTATGAGTTTATGGTTATGTCCTTCGAGTTGACTAATACACTGGCTATCTTCATGGATCTTATGAATATGGTCTTTAAACCAATCATTGATTTGTTTGTAGTGGTTTTTATTGATGATATCTTCATCTATCACCATTGTGAGGAGGAGCATGTGGATCAGCTAAGGGTGGTGTTGCAAATCTTGAGGGAGGAGAAATTGTATGATAAATATGAAAAATGTTAGTTTTGGTTGATAGAGGTTACTTTTCTAGGACATGTGGTGTCGGGTGATGCCATTAAGGTGGATCTAAGAAGACGAAGGTGAATAGAAATTTTCCTAGACTTTGACCCTATCGAATATTAGAAGTTTCTTAGGTTCAGCAGGTTATTACTGAGGTTTGTGAATGGGTTCTCTTCTATTACTTCTCCTATGACTAATTTGATTGAAAAGAAGGCAAAATTTTTGTGGACCGATGAATGTGAGAAAGTTTCTAGTCTTTGAAAGGTAAGCTTGTTTCGGCTCCTATCTTGTCTCTAACAGAAGGGTTAGAAGGGTTTGTTGTGTATTGTGATGACTCCTAAATTGGTTTGGGTTGTGTTTTGATGCAAAATGGTGAGGTAATAGCTTATGCCTCTAGACAACTTAAGGTGCATGAATGGAATAATCCTACCCATGATCTTGAATTGGCCGACGTGGTATTTGCTTTGAAAATTTGGCGTCATTATTTGTATGGGGTTCATGTTGATGTGTTTACCGATCATAAGAGTCTTCAATATGTGTTCACTCAAAAACATCCTAACTTGAGACAAAGAAGGTGGTTAGACCACCTTAAAGATTATGATATGAGTGTGCACTATCTCCCCGGTAAGGCTAATGTTATGGCTGTTGCGCTAAGTAGGGTGTCTATGAGTAGCCTAGCACATGTTGATGATAGTGGCAAAGAGGTGGTTAGAGAGATTCATCGGTTAGCAAGATTGGTAGTTAGGTTGGAGGAGGTTGACAATGGTGGTGTAGTGGTTGTTGATGGTTCTAAATCTTCACTAATTGAGGAGGTAAAAGCAAAACAAGATCTTGACCCCGCCTTGCTAGAATTGAAAGCCTTTGGGGGAGATGGTTAGGTGGAGGTTTTCTCCCAAGGGGGAGATGGTGCCCTTAGGTACCAAGGTAGACTATGTGTGCCTAATGATGATGACTTGAGGAAGTTGATTTTAGATGAGACTCATAATTTATCCTATTCACCCCAGTACCACAAAGATGTATAGAGATTTGAGAGAGGTGTATTGGTGGGGCGGTATGAAGAGAGACCTTGCCAAGTTCATATCCGGATGTCCTAATTGCCAACATGTAAAGTTTGAACAACAAAGGTCGGTGACCTAGCCCAAGATATAGAGATTCATACTTGGAAGTGGGAGGAAATCAACATGGATTTTGTGGTTGGGTGGCCTAAGACTAGAAAGCATTTTGATTCTATTTGAGTTTTTGTGGATAGAATGACAAAGTTGGATCATTTCCTACCGGTCAAGACTACTTATGGTGCTGAAGATTATGCTAAGTTGTATATTCATGAAATAATTAGATTGCATGGGGTGCCTTTGTCTATCATATCAGATCGTGGTTCTCAATTCACTTCTCACTTTTGGAGGTCTTTCCTAAGAGGTCTAGGTATCAAGGTAAAGCTTAATACGACCTTTCACCCGCAAACGGATGTCCACGCCGAAAGAACTATCCAAACTCTTGTAGATATACTTAGAGCTTATATTTTGGAGTTTAAGGGTACTTGGAATGATCACGCTTCCACGCATTGAATTTGCTTACAATAATAGTTATCATTCAAGCATTGGTATGGCTCCTTTTGAGGCTGTCTATGGTAGACATTGTAGATCTCCAATTGGGTGGTTTAAAGTGGGTGAGATGGTTTAAAGTGGGTGAGATGGCTTTGTTAGGTCTGAATTTAGCCATGAAAGCCTTGGAGAAGGTGAGGTTGATAAGGGAGAGATTGAAAACAGCCCAAAGTAGGCAGAAGCCATATTCCGATGTGAGAAGAAGAGATCTTGCATTTAAAGTTAGTGATTAGGTCTACTTGAAAGTCTCACACATGAAGGATGTGGTCCGATTTGGCAAGAAGGATAAATTGAGCCCAAGGTTTTTGGGTCCTTATTTAGAGTGTTCAGGAGGATTGGTAAGGTGGCCTATGAATTGCCCATTGAAATGAATTTGGTTCATCCGGTCTTACATGTATCTACGTTGAGAAGGTGTGGGTGACCCAACTGCTATTGTATCCTTGGATGTTGTGGGTGTGGTGGAAGATAATTTGACTTATGAAGAGGTTCCAATAGAAATTTTGATAGGCAAGTGAAGAGGTTGAGGAACAAGCATGAGCTTTCGTTAAGGTCCTTTGGAGGAACCAACAAGTTGAAAGTGCCACATAGGAAGCCGAGGCAGACATGCAAAAGTAATATCCCTATTTCTTCCACTCTGCTCAAGCCTAAGATACTAACATAAATCCCCTATATGATTTCAAGTCTTACGTTTTAGTCCTTATGTCATTTGCATGCATTCATGTTCATGTTAACAAGTTTATGGTGATTTTTGACACTTATGTTGAGATTTCTTTTAAATGATGCTTAAATGCATTTATTGCATTGATGTGTTAGGCTGAAATTATCTTGATTACCTCTCTTATGTGCGTTTCTTTGACATTTGGGGACAAATGTTCCCAAGGTGGAGATATTGAAACGCCCCAAAAATGCCCGAAAATGTAGCTCGAAAATTCCCATGATTGTAATTTCCATATATCTCAACATTCGTGCGTGATATCAAAAATTTGACTTCTTATTCTTGATTAGGGGGCAAAATGAGTGGAAAATCGATATAACCCCGATTTTAGAGCACCCGTAGCAACAATTTAATTTTCTAAATTCACGTATTCCAAAGATGATCTGCGCCCTGGCCATGATGCGCCAGGGATGCGGATCCGTGTTATTTTGTTCCCCAAAATCCTGCTTTGGCCTAAGGCTTTGGGTCTTGGCCCCATGCCCTCCTATGGGTAAAAATACCTATACTTAGCAATTTTTTTAACTCTATATCACTCAAGACACTCTCAAAACCCTCTCTAACACTTAGCCAAATATTTCATCCAAATTTAAGTGTCCCAAACTCAATTCCAAATCTAAACAACTTCATTCAACCTTTAAGTTCTCGCTCAAGCCACATCAAGGAAATCACAAATTTAAGGTATGTGGGTTTCTACAATTGGGTTCTTTCACCCATGGTGCCCAACCTTCCATTTTATGTAAATTTTTATGTTCTCAAGTTGGATTATCTATGAGTCTCTCTTATTATGAAATTTGATTATAAACTATTTTGGGGTTTTGTAAAATGTTGACTGTTTAAGTATGTTTTGAGCTATGAATCTATGATCTATTATCAGATTTGATGATGAGTTTCAATGTATCTTGCATGAGGTGTTACCAAGTGTTGGTGGTTGATTTGCATTGAGTTTTCTCACACGATTTCACTCTTGAATTGCATGATTTTAAACTAGCATTACACACTCGCCAAGTGTTTGATAAAATGTCTTGTTAAGGATTTTTGAGTTTTTGATGGTCTATTGCATGGCTTATGAATTAAGTGACTCTATGATGATGAAGAGATTGTATGTATGTATTTAATTCATGAAAAGTATCTATAATGTTGCAAGTTGACCATACCATGCTGAAGGGGTGATATGCATCAGCCACATTGATGAGGGATGCTATGCCCGTCTACCATGTTAAGGGGTAAATACCTTGACAACTTTGATGGGGGGTGTTATGCCTATCTGCAATATTGAGGGGTATATACCTTGACCACTTTGATAGGAGGGTGTTATGCCCATCTACCATTTTGAGGGGTATATATCCTGGCCACTTTGATGGGGGTGCTATGCCCATCTACCAATTAAGGCGTAGATACCTTAATCACCTTCCAAGGGGTTGATATGCCTTGGATTCCAAGTATTATTCTGCTTGGTCTATGATGATGGCTCTTCCTACACATGTAATGTGTTCTATACAAGCATGTTTTACTTCAAGCATTAACCATACATGCCATGTTGTTATTGTACTTATCCCTTGCTTATAATTATACATTTTGACTATGTTACCTATCTCTTGTGGCATTGCATCCTACATAATTAGTGCATTCAAACATACTAACGCATACTCAATGCCGACATGGTGTTACCGTGTAGGAACCGGAGCACCTCTTGATCATCCTCTAGGTGGCTAGCCTTGGCATTTGAAAGAAGAGCTTTGGTGAGTACTCAAGTTCAGGGACGTTAGCTATCTTACTCTTGTCACTTGTTTTGTTTTTATGCTGAACTCTTTATACTATGAGGGTGAGCCTAGAAAATGTCTTGGCCCCCGCTCAAATCTATGTTTAGAGGTGTTGTTGGAACAAATGATGTAAATATGTTTTAAGCTTTGTCTCCTCTATGTTTTACGCTATCACAGACTTCTCTTAGTCTCGTCTTCCCTCTTTATTATCTCTTGTTGTTGTTAAGCTTGCTTCCGCGACCAAGGATGTGTGTATAATGTGCTAAGAGGCAGTAGCATCACCACTTGTTCATCCTACGTCTGATCCCAGTGAGGCGGTTGTTGATCTGTTTTCCCCCAAGGAGACACCATTCCCCGCCCTCGAGAAGAGGCCTTACCTAGAGACTAATGTTCCAGATGTTGGGAAGCAAGAGGCGAAGTTGATAGAGGCGTAGCAGTTCGGTGAACTTCACTCCAAGCAAGATGAGAAAGCATGGAAGACACGTGAGCTAGAGAGTATGAGGGATGCTGGACCCTCCAAACATGTTATCACTATTGAGAGGACCACCAGGCAGGTTGAGGGTGGTTAGTCAGAACCGAAGACTGACGCGTAGTTGCCTAGATATGTTTCTTTTGACCCCCATGCGTTGATTTAGTCATATTTTGTGCATTGGGGACAATGCAAACTTTTTTCGATGAGATGTGGGTAGTTATAGACCTCGGTGAAGTCTGAGTAACCATGGCCTATAACTATCCCAAATTTTTAGTCCAAGGGGTTTTATAGCCTGTGTTCTTTCCCTAAGGACATTTAATTTTTGTTGAACCGGCACGTTTAGGATGTGTAAGTAGTATTAGTAGCATATTGTACTAATGTCTATGGCATATGTTAGTTTTTGTCAAAACTGATACCCATCAAATTTTAGTGTTAGGTAATTTTGATAACAACCATGTGATATCAATGATTTATAGTGCTTGTTCTGATAATTAAGGTTTAATTTTGATGAAAAACATGATCTGAGAGTCTATGTCGATAGTATAGTCAGTGTCAAGTTAGTGTGAGCTTCTTTCCTTAATACTTAGACTATATTTCAATTAAGAACTTGCCCTGTTACTCTGACTAAGACTATAGGTTAGTTAGTTAGTAAGGGATCTTAGGCCACTATTCATATTAGTCTACTTAGCCTAAATGACCAACCAAATGGTTAATGTATTCCTTGATCCTAGCGTTTGAGCTTTGATGAACCTTTTTCTTTGTAAATACATAAGTAATCAAGCCTTGTTGAATGTGGAATCCTAAATGTGGCCCTGGTCCTTCCTTGAATATTGTGCACCTTGACTGAGGAAAAAGCTTAAGGTGAGGGTGGCTGCAAAAAGTGGCCTTGGTTCATAGGTTGGATATTGTGTGCCTCAACTCAAGCCAAAAGCCTAAGTTGAGGGTGGCTGGTGTAAGGAAAATCACACTAAATGGGGTGGAAGCTAGTGATACATAAAAAGGGAAAATGTGATATGTGTGCAAGAAAAATAAATGGATGCCTAAATAATTAGCTAAAAAGAAAAAGAATGTAAAAATAAGAGGCAATGAGCTAAAAACCGAGTAAGGCACCCATAAAAGTTTGAAATAAGAGAAGGGAAGAATAAGTTGAAAAATAATTGTGTCGGTAGGAAAAGTGTAGAATAACGCAATATCAAGGAAGGTCATTAGTCACTATGCTCCTAAAACATCATATCAAATCCCCCTAATCCTACATTACAAGTCAAGAGAGTCCTATAGTTATCCTAGTCCAAGCAGCCGAAGGTCATGTGAGTATAGGGGCAAGCATATGATATTGAGCACAGTGTTTGAATATCTATTATGAATTTGAGCGATTTTGTTTAGTTTCAAGCATCAAATCTGAAAATACTATCATCAGTGGGATATAGCACTTCTTTTTGTGAGGGCAGTTACATTGGGCTATTGATTCTAAGCTATTTCAGTGATTATTGCTTATTTTTAGTTGTCGTTCTTGTTATTGTTGCACTGTCACAAGTATTGATCTGCATTGGTTTGATTGATGATTATTTCATATGTATTAATGAGTTAATGTGGGTATCTACACTTGATTTAGAGATGATATATGTCGTTAGATTGAGGTTTATGTGTTGCTATACTGCTTATGTAGATTGAGCCCGTCGCTTAAGAACAAGCAATAATTTTATGTTGAGGGTGTTGGTGTGCTGTCAAAATACAACACTTTTGATGCTTATGTAGATTGAGTCTGTCGCTTGGGGACAAGCAATAATTTTAAGTTGAGGGTGTTGATGTGCTGTCAAAATACAACACTTTTGATGCTTAAAACTTAGAATTTTGTGTGCTCTCAAAATGATGTTAGTGGGTTTGACGTGTTTTTATGTTTGTTTTTCATGATTACAGGATTTGGCATGATTTTGGGAAAAATGCTACAAATGCTAAGTTTTTAGAAAATACGAGACACTCTACGGACTATGGATAATTTTGCGAGTTGTAGAGAGGTTTAGTGAGTGTGATCTAGTGAAGGGCCTATTTTTTTGAAGTTGCATCCATGAACTGTCAGATGAGCAATAGGAGATTGTACGAGTCGTGGATTGCTTTCATGCCTTGAGGATCAGATTTTGCCTAGTTTTTGAAGAGTTGTCCGACGAAACCTTATACAGGTCATAAGTATGAATACGACCCATTAAAAGGTCTTATAGAAGTGATATCAGTTTTTGAAGAATGTAGAGTTTGCAAGGAACTTTATAGGCCCATAAACCGGTCCGTGGAAGCTACCAAATCCAGTTTTACTAATTTTTTTTAATTTGCATTTTAATTGTTATAAATAGGTTTTTTGAAGGTCTTTTTAATAGAGATGCACGAGAGAACTGAGAAACACCTTTGTGACTTCATACTTTGTGATTTTTACATCAAAACATCACATTGTGATTTCTAGTGAAAATTTTGGGATTTGTTGTTCTTCATTTCATCATTGTAAGAGCTTAATTATGCTATAAAATATCATGATTCTTATCTACAATGGTTGTACATAGCTAAATCCATGACAAGGTTGTAGAAACCATGAAGAACTAACTAGGTATAATCAGATAATTCGTAATTCTTCAAAAGTGTACATGCATTTATTAGTTAATTCTCTTTATTTTGATTGTTTTTTAACGGTGGCCAACGTTAGAAACCACCTAATTCTTAATGACTGGATCAAGGTAGTAATGAATAAGAAAAAAGACTAATTAAAAGGATATGATGTGATTCCTCTCGTCTAATCAACCAAATTAGATCAAGGTGTCACACCCTAAGCCAAGGGCCTATACAAGACACGGTGAATGGGAATCCAAAGGGATCCCAAACAAGTCTCTTAAGCATGCGTAGCACATCCTTGCTTTCATGGAAGCATAGAAAAGCAACAAACACGTACGACAGATTTCCAAGGTAATCGGCGCTTTAGACTCACTCGATGAAAATGTTGCAGGGAAGAGGATTAGCATGAAACATATAACAAATAACTTCTAACGGGCAGGGAAGTACGACTCACGGTATGGGGGCAATTAGGGACTTGGGACTTTCATCTCATCGCCATTATCATACAACAAGCACATAAGGGAATGAGGTTATGAAGACTAAGGGAACCCTTCAATAACTACATAGCATAGCGAGTCAAGCTCAATCATACATAGCAATAACAATATCCAACAACAACTCTAATCATGAATAGAACAGAGCCAAGACATCTCTCGCACTCACCCTCAAAAGATAGTATCCAAAATACACAAGATATAAACAAGGCATGAAAATAAGTGGATGATGTCCCTGAAGTGGAGGAACTTACCAATAGTAAATCTCCACTTAGACCATCTAGCCACATGGAGGAGGAGGATGGAAAGGAGCTCCGGTCTCTACATGGTTAGATCATATAGGCAAAAAGTATACATTAGTACTTGGAATGTACTAATTATGCGGGGTGCAAATGCAACTAGGAACATAAGTTATAATTAAACAATATGTATAACCATAACCAATGAATATAAGCTCAATATATCATGCATATATGGGCAGGGACCATAAGCGACATGTAAGACCAAGTGAGATACTACCTGAAATTTCAATATTCACTCCACACCGAACTAGGAGTGGTCTACTTTTCCGGGGTAAACCAAACACTCACCTTACGGGAACTTCTCGCTTTTCAGAAATTGCCTCATAATCACCTTACGGGAACACCACCCATTTTGGTATACACATCTTATTAACCTCATGGGAAAACCACCCTTTTTTGTATCTGATTCACATGTGTCGTACGGGAATACCACCCATTTTGGTCAATATTGCAACTTAAGTTGTATGGATCCATTAGCTAATGTATAAACCTATGGTGGAAACATAGTTATGGGACAATGGTTACCTACCAAGGTCTGCTCGGTGCTAGGTCACAATCCCAAGGAATACTTAAAGTATACTTATAGCCATAATATGCAAGCATCATAGTATCATCATAGTTCATAGAGTAGCCCATAAAACCAAAGATTCATCGCATCTATATAGGGCTTCATAACTTTCACAATACATTCTTTGTTTCATAGCATACATAATAGCCCTTTTTATTCTTATCATTCATGATATCACATAACTTACCATAAGGACTTCATATTCATGGAAGTTTTGTTTACATATTTGTTCAAATCATGGTGGGTTCATGTACCAACTTTAAAACCATGCAAGTCATGAGTAAAATCCATGAGAGTTACAAAATGGAATCACTTATTCAATATTCAAAGAACATACTAAAACATAGTAAAACTTGGTTAGAGTATCATCAAAACCTCATAAAAAATAATAGATCTCACATGGCTTTTCAACGGTTAATTGTATACAAAGGTATACCGCCATAAAATTATCATGACCCGAACCTAGGATCTAGGAGTGACATAGAGAATGGGAACCCGAGATTCCCAAAATAATACTATACCATCCATTCACATGTCATTGGTTATGAAGCGCATAAAAATGTTAAACACATAGTTCTAAGGGACGGAAAAGTAGGACACGTGCTATGGAGGCGATACGGGACTTAGGATCTTCCACATTTCCACCTCAAACATACATACATCTCATAATTATCATAACCGATTCATGATAGCCAGATCGAATAGATAATCATGATCATAAGCTCCAAATACAACAAATAGCATATAGATCCGACAAGAGTCTACAAGATGTCCAACAATGCCTTTAAACATAAGATGGGACGGGGGCCAAAACATGTCTCGGGCTCACACTCAAAGTAAAGATAACATAAGTAAAAGCAACATAAGGTAAAGGAATGGTATCTTGTCCTTGGAAGATAGGACTCACCACAACAACCAAACCTTGAGATCCAAACTAAAGTCGTACCGTGGATGATCATAGTCCTCGGTCCCTACACGGTGAGATAATGTAGGCAAAAGTATGTGTTAGTACGTTTGTATGTACTAAGTATGCGGGTTTGCAATGCATATGACTTATCAACCCCATTTCATATTAGATGACAAGGGCACACATATTGAAAAAATCATATAGCAAGGGATTTGCATAATAATATGCCGAGAAGAGCATGATGCATGAATGCGAAAGTACTTCATATATATTGAGAATGGGACCATAACCGGCATGAGACCAACCCTATTGTCTCATCCACAAAGGATAACAAGTGACCTACTTGCCTAAGGTAGATCCTTAACATACTTTCCCCTTGGGGCATAAACATATCCTATGTTAGGCACATAGTTCAAGGAAAGGAGTATGGACCCATGAAGATAGTCCATGCTAACATCCAATCCATCGGCGCTAGGTCATAATCTCACTAGAAT
>JAPFFP010086983.1:0-21477 GCA_026153255.1 Solanum medicagineum
AACTAGGATACTACAATACAATCCTTTTCCAAGTAGGATCTCATATACTATTACTATTTCTAGTCCTATTCTAAGTAAGATTGTATATATTATTCTTATTCTTATTTCTATTGTAACGTAGATAAGTAGTATAATTAATAATTTACTTCCAACAGTGTTTGCTCAAGGAAGCTGTACAATGATAACTTTTCTCTTTCGTGCATTGAGTTGTTCAACAATTGCAGACTGGCTTATGGTGATGAAATTGGGCTATATTGGGATCCTAGATCTTCAAGTTTGATGTTCAAATTACTTTCTCCGGTTGGCTCTTAGTGAAAGTTCCGAGAATTTAGGACCAAAAACAACATAACATAGTCTTTTGTTTAGTATTACTCTCTCATATAGTTGTAATAGTTCAAAGATTTGATTATGAAATTGGAATATTTGCACTATGATGATTCTTAAAGTTCCAAATGTAGTCCACGTGATCCGCTTCCTGTAATTATAATATTATAGTGCTCTCTTTTTTTGGGGAATTTGAGAGGAGTCTTCAGTGTTGCTAGTATGTAAAATAAGCATCTACTAATAGATTATCAGTTGCTACTTTCATGTTCCGCTATAACCGAAGTTTACTCGCCAAACACACTGGTGGAAGATTGCCCCATAATATTCCTTAATCGTCGAGGCTGAATCATTTCTGTCACAATAACTATGCTTCAGCTCTAAACAAGTTGAGATCGATTTTAAGATTCTAATCTATACTATCAAGAACATATCATAAACTGATGACAGTTCAATTATTTTACTTTTTCTCTGTTCTTGCTAGCTCTGTTTTTAATTGTTTCTAAGAATAGAGGTTTAATTCAGCATCCATTTCATGATGAAATTAATCCAGAGTCTTTTTTTTGCTGTTTGTGCAATATATTATCTGGTAGCAGTCGAGAGGCATATATACTCAATTTTGTGTCTTCAGTTGAGCTCATTACTTTTAGCTCAATGGCTGACCTGAGTTATTTAACATTTTGTTAGATTGGTCATTAGTTGTACTATGTATCATGTACTATGCCTCTTTATAACGATATACAATCCCCATTATTCACTATGAAAGCAAACTAAAGTTTCAATCTTAGTAATTGAAGTTCATCTCGAGAATTATAGACATGAGTGAATTTCATTTAGTTGGATGTCAATACAGATACCGAACAACAGAGGGTAAATAAGAAAAAGTCTGACATGGTTGCCCTCATTATTATTTGTATTTAAGTTAAGCATCTAAAGATTACATAGGAAAGAATTCCTCTCCATTAACCTTCCATTCAAAATAAGACAATTTAGCCATGTTCTGTTCTTTCATCTATTCGAAGATCAAGGGTGATAGGTGCCACGCTCCGGGAGGGTACCTAGGCGTGGCCGGCTCTCAAAGACTATTGCTAGTCCCCGAGCGAACCACTTGGCCTCATCGTCACGTCTTACTCAATAGCGGAAGAATACTCATGTAAAACATCAAGGAAAAGATATAAGTATTGTAAAATAATCTCAAGAATAGCTCAAGTTTAGCAAAAGAAGTACACAACAATACTCTACTCAAGGTCTATGAAGCCTCTACTCTAAAGTAAAGATGGTACCATGACAAGCCATGGCTACCGAACTCAAGAAAATAAAGTAACTGATAAACAAAAGAAAGGCTCCTTCTGATTGCAAGGAGGGCTCACCAAATCTCTGGAACTTGGGGACTCTGAACCTCAACAATGTGCCTGATTAAGTCCTCTGTCTCTTGTATGTGCATCATGAAATGATGCATCACCGATTAGTGTCAGTACGTGGAATGTAAGGTATGTAAAATAGCTCAAGAAACAGGTAAGGGTTAGACCAATCAATCGACTCGACTCAAGACTCAACTCTTCCACTCATAACTCAACTCAAATGAATGATGCAAGTTTAAAATTTTGAAATCATGCTTTAGAATTAGACTCAGTGTTTAGTACATCTCAGTTTGAAAATCATGTAATGCTCAACTCAAGTGTTGCTTGGAAGTTTCTCTAATCTGAGATAACTCTCCACCCCACCATGAACTTTGTTGATGTACAACGAAAAGGCATCATTGTCACTTCCCGCCTAAACTTGCCATGGAATAGGACATCAACCTCTACCACTCTCTCTTGGAACCAAAGAGAATGTCCATCTATTGGGACATGGGCCACTAGAATTATCCTGTGCGACCATTCTACGCTGGCAACGTAGTTCTGGGGTGACTCTCCTCACCCAACTTGATGCTCAATACTCTTTCCAAGACTAAAATGTACTCATCAACTCAAACTCACCTCAATCAACTCAACAACGACTTTCTCAATATACTCCATAACTCAAAATGGGGACTCAAACAATGTGACTCAATAAACAATTCATATTATGCAATACTTATGAACTACATTCAAGTGACATCATACCATTCATACTCAGAACATAAGACATCATAAACATTCAACACAGGCATATATGAGACAAGAAACGTAGTTTTCGGGGTCAACCTACTTAGTTCTGAAAGTTAGGTTCATAGTATCAATTTGTTAGTTAACAAGGAAGTAATAAATTTAGGGTTAGGGTATCAAACATCCAAATAATGTTCATAATTAATGATAATAATGATGCAACTCATAAATTTACTCAGACATATTCATGATAACTCGGACATGTACAAGAGTTCGGGACTCAAGATTCACGGGATTGAGAATATGCAATAAATAGTCATAATCTTAACTCGAGTAGATGAAGGGGAACGTGGATGAGCATAATCCAATACTTTAGATAGCCTTACATACGTGGAGATGAGGAATGATTGAACCTCTTCTCAACAACCCTCGCTTCTTCTCTTCTTCTTTCACTAGCTCTAATCTAATTGGTGCATTTGGGGCTTTAGAATGAGGTTTAAAAACCCTTTCTCAACTAAAATGACTTAATTAATTATGGTTTACATTTCTGAGGGATTGGGAAAGGTCTAGAATGCCTCTAAGAATTAAAGAAATTTTTTTTCCTAAATACCTAGTCTGCGTCGCGGACTAGGCATGCATTAGTCCATTTTTCTCAAAAAATTTTTGAATGAGTTTTTCCAATCCCCATTGAATTTTTTTTAAAAAATATAAGTTTTGGTTCGCGATCAGGGCGCGTCGCAACCCTGACGCGCACTAACACTGCTTTAGTTTCCAGATTGAAAAATTATTTTTCGATCTGGGTGCTCTAAAAATTGAACGAGACCATTTTCTCACTCAATTTTTCATGATGATTGCAAATCTGGTCTTATATTTTTCATTCGAGCATGGAAAGACGCATTATGCCCATATCCCTCCTCTAGGGGTATTTTGATAATTTTATTGAGCGTTACATTATCTCCACTTTGGGATCATTCATTGCCGAATGATGAGCAAAGATGGGTGTGAAAGTACAAATCAACTAGGACTCATCTCAATACTATGTCAACAATTCAAATTCTCGACTCCTCATAAACTCTACTTAGACTCAATAATGAACACACCAATTCAAAAAATGAGGTACATCAAGCAGCACACAACCTTTGAACCAAGTATCCAATGATTTGCTCGGTAAAACCGATGGAGACCTGTCTACATTGCTTTCTTCACCTTTTTTAGGTAAATTTAGAGAACCCTAAGTAGAAAATTCTGATTTGTCAATGAGAAGTGGTGCTTCTAAAGTGGTTAAAAGTGTCAATTCGAGAAGATGAGATGTTTTGAACGAGATTAGTTTTATAAACAAAGAGTCGACTTCAGAGGTTTTAATTGCATTAAGTGTTGGGTTTTCGTCTAACTCATTTCTGGATGAAGAAATTGATGCTGGGGAAGTTAGTTAGTTGACAAGGTTGAATAATATAATTATATTTTAATTATAAATCATACTATTACAATTTGGTATGAAAATGTGTCGATTCGGGTGAGCAAAGGTGTGTTTGTTGATGTTATACTTGAATGTTCTAGTAGTTATTGGTTTCTGCATATAACTACTTGTTGTTGTATGGATATAATAATTTTGGGGTGGCTTTAGTAATTAAGGATGGATTCCAGCTAAGCCAAGTAAGAGTAGAGTGATTGTTATAAGGAAAAGTCTTTGCTGGATTGGCGGCTGCTAGGCAACCAATGTCGTTTGGCTTTGAGGTTGCTATTTTAGAGGGATGAGGTCCCGACACAGATGAGCATCACTTAGGTCTTCATTCATGATACTCTCCTAGGATTCGCACTTTTGTTATCCCTTTCTTGAGCACTTGGATTAGAATCTTCTCTTACTTTCGGTGCTTATCTTCAATTAGAAGATGGTCACTCGCCCTAAGCATGATCTATTTAGCAGGTAGCATGCTGGTGGAAGGGTATATACAAAAATAATGGAAGGAGGGAGAAAGGTGGTAGCTGCTAATTTAGGAGGGAGTGTTTTAATAGGTACATTAGGGAATCCACTTGGTTTGTTTGCACAACAGTTATCGTATACACTTCATAAGGTGAGAGACCAATGTCCACTCTATCCTGTTGATGGAAAGCTTGTACATGCGTATTTGGATTATAAAGTATAGATTGCTTATAACGGGCTTTCGGATAGGGCAAAAAAGCTTATGCTAGAATTATCTCAGGATGTTTCTCTTGGAGTAGCATTGGCGAATTCGTGAGAGGATTTTGTTGTTGCGATGAATGATGAGGAGATGCGGTTGTTTAATTGGCATATGGCAAATCTGGAATATACATATGTATGTTTTCTTTGAAAAATTTCCTTAGCATTTTGGACCAAGACGACCCCTACGATATGGGAGGGGATCACTGCTTCTTGCCCAGTGGAAATAGAAGATTAATTTATGCCTTAGCGGAAAATGTGCCTATCATTTTTGGAAGAACTGTGCATGCTATTCGTTATGATAGTGATAGTTAAAGGTTGCTGCTTGGGACCAAGTATTCGAGAGAGATATGGCACTGTGCACAGTTCCTTTTGGAGTTTTGAGAAATCGTTCCATCAAGTATATTATAAAGTTTCCCCAACAAAAGATGGACACAATAGAAAGATTGAGATTTGGATTGTTGAATAAGGTTGCATTGGTGTCCCTTATGTGTTCTGGGACTCTAATGTTGATATTTTTGTCATGTTAATAATGATTGTAGTTGTCAGGGGGAAGCTTTTTGATTTATCACTCTACAACAGTTACTGGTAGGCCTTTATTGTTAGCTCTGGTTGCTGGAGAAGCTGCACACAAGTTTGAGATAATACCCCTAACCATGCGGTAACCAAAGTTCTTCAAATTTTAAAAGGTAAATTTCATGTTCCACGTTAACTTCGCTTTCGATATACCAAAATATTGTTCTTGTTTCTCTTGAATAGCATATTATTTGGTGGCCAAGTAATAACTACAGAATAATAAACTCCGCTAGCAGAAAAATAAGAATGGAGTTGTTCGAGAAGTAAATACAAGTTATCTTGATTTAGAGTTGAGCAGTTGATAGAGTATCAGTACTGTGCCGATTTGTATCCTTTGAGTTTCAGGTTTTTGAGAATTGAGAAACTCTGGAATACGAAGTTAGGATCTTTTACTTTTTTTATTTTAAAAAAGCTACTGCACAGATAGGATCTTGTTTTGTTTAATATTGTGTCTCTTCTTAAAACAGGGAAGACAATAGAGTTGCATATTGAGAAAAGTGAGTAATCTGTTTCGCTTTACATTTTTCTTGTCTCAACTATATCCTTCAGAGTTAATTTCATCATCTTTTGTTTATTTTTGGTGCTACATACGCATATATGTTTGAAAATGCATTGATTGCAGTAAAGACGAAACTTATGTTTCATATGTTCATGGAGCTAATGCCATGATAAAGATTTGGATATTATTATCAGGTATATATGAACCACAAGGAATTAACATCCCATAGCCCATCAAAAATTGTATTTACCAGATGGGGTAGCGATCCGTTCAGCTTTGGTTCCTATTCCAACATTGTTGTGGGTGCATCTAGAGATTACAATGACAATTTAGCAGAAACCGTGGGGGAGGAAGACTTTTCTTTGCTGGGGAGGAATATGACTGTTAGGCGCTATCCAGCCACTATGCATGGAGCGTTTCTCACTGGGCTTAGAGAAGCTGCAAAGATGGCCTATCACGCTAGTGTTAGAAAATCGCGTTTGAAGGTTGAGATAAGTTATACTTTAGATCTTTTTAAAGGCATGTCTAAAGCTTATTAAGATACTGATATCCAATAATTAACTTTGTTTTATCTCTTCTTTTTTGGAAAAAAAAGTTTAAATTTGGGATTGGAGCCCTTTTAATTAATTCAACAAAAAGGATTACAAATTCTTACTTGGAGGCCCAGCCCATCTGGCATACATATCAGATCCTACAAAGTAGGGTGTTTTAGTGATTTCCATATCCCATTTTCCTAATCCCCACATTCCCACTTCCCCATGTGTTCCTTTTTTTCCCGAGTAGACCCTTTGAAGGTTTTGCAGACGGTGATGGTGTTGTTCATTGTGTTGTGATGGTAATTAATCTTTCCCCGCTTGTTGTTGCTCCTTATTTTTCCTTGGTTGACCTATTTCTGAATCCACCAGCGAAGCTTGTGATGCACCTCCTTGGTCGTCCCCTCCTCATGTAGAATAGAGGATCCAAATCAGTATCAAGATTAACTAGTAAGTCTGTTCTTGCTTCCAATCCATTAGCCTACTCTCTTTGTGCTCAGACCATCTATCCTTTTGTGCAGAAAATGGTGCTCGATCTGTCACACCATTGGCGTGCTTATCCCTTATTTTGGTACTTGAATTGTAGATCTGCAAGTAACTTTTGAAGGATGAGCAAATAACAATGCTTCGTTATTCAACAATGAAAATCCCAATCTTTCTATTGTTTCCAGCTTTTTGGGGAAACTCTGGAATGAACTTGATGGAGCCATTCTTCAAAACTCCAAGAGAAACTGTGCACAGTGCGATATCTCCCTCAAATGCTTGGTGCCCATTAACAACCTTTACACTATAACTATCGTAACGAATAACATGCACAATTCATTCAAAAATAATCAACACATTTTCCACCAAGGCATGAATTAATATTCAATTTTCATCGGGCAAGAAGTAGTGATCCCCTCCCATATGTCACGGACATGGTCGCAATTCCAAAGAACCATGCGGCCTAGTGAACTTCTCTCCCTTAAGTTGCTAGTCAACCTACTTCTAATGCTTAGCAAAGTATAAGTGAAAAAACTTATGAAGGAACTTGGATTCTTGATGAACAAAGAAAGAACTTGTATTAGCTCTTAATATGCTTACAATTCTTTGCTTTACTTGGTTGGTGAAAATGAATGATGGGAAGGGGTATTTATACTTCTCCACCTCCTCAATGGATGGCTAGGATTTACTTGATCCAATGCCTACAAATGAGTATCTAGAATACTCTACAAAAATATTTAAGATATTTACAAAGTATAAATTTCTCTACATCTATCTACATGGTTCTAGAATCTTTTACGCTTCTCCTTCAAGTCCAACACATTTCTAGAGAATTTCAAGTTTCTCCTTTAAGTTCCAAATATCTCTAGATCCTTCCGGAGTGCTCCAGATTATTGTGGACGTTTTTGGATGATTCTTGGGCAAAATTGAGTGGTGTGTTACATTTTTCCCCACTCAATGTGGCGACGTCCTTGGCACATCGCTCTTGTATGCCTTAATCAATTCCTGGTTGTTCCATAAAGCAAGCTCGTGTTCCCAACTTGCTTCGCTGTTGGGAGATCCTTTCTATCTTATAAAATACTTGGTGTAACTTGGATAACTACCACATCTTGTGATAACTCAATGCGCAAGAATTTCCTCAACTTCCCCTTCAGGAACCATAGTAATGGTTGTAGGTGCTCGCTATGACTCATCTCGGCTTGGGTCATCCTCATTTTTATGATACTGCCTTAGCAGACTCACATGAAAAAGCAGGATGCATCTCTAAGTGAGAAGGTAAAGTAAAGTGATAGGCTAGCTTACCGATGTGTTTCTCGATGGTAAACGATCCTTCATAGCGTCTTACTAGCCCTTTGTGCACCTTTGCAAACCTTTGGCTTTGATGAGGAAGGAGTTTCACCATGACTAAGTCACCTTACTCAAACTCCAAATGCCTCCTCTTAGCATCGGTCCACTTCTTCATTTTCTTCGCAGCCTTTGCTAAGTATGCTTTCTCCAAGTCAGACTTCTCATGACATCCCTTGGCAAACTTATAAGTTGCAGGATTTGTCCCTTTGTAACTAATGGCCAGAGTTTGTGGGGTCAATGGTTGTTGTCCCGTAGCTAACTCGAACGAACTCGATCTAATTGATTCACTCATTTGCAGGTTATAAGAAAATTGGGCAATGTCTAGGAGCTTGGTCCAATCCTTCTGGTTGGCAATGACATAGTGCCTTAAGTATAGCTCGAGCAAAGCATTCACCCTCTTGGCAGTTTGCTGGTGAAAGCTTGTAGAAAAGTAAAGTTCAGACCCCATGATCTTGAAGAGCTCCATCAAGAAATTTCCTGTAAAGTGAGTGTCCTAATCGCTGACTATAGTCTTCGGTATGCCCCAAAAGTTCACCACATATTGAAAGAAAAATCTTGCAGCATCTTCGGTATTGAACTTGGTCTGGACTGATATAAAGACTCCATACTTGCTAAACCTATCCACCATGACCATGATGTTGCTGCATCTCTTTGACTTTGGCAAATATATGATGAAATCCATGGAGATACTTTCCCATGGTCTCTCGGGAATTGGCAATGGCTCTAATAATCCAGGAGCAGGACACTATTCCACCTTATCTTTTTGGTACACAAGACAAGTCTTGACATAGAGCTCCACATCGTTTCTCATCTGAGGCCAATAATAAGCTCGCTCAATGAGCACCATCGTCCATCGAACTCTTGGGTGACCATCCCACCTTGAGTCATGGCACTCCTTGATGATTTCCTTCCCTAAGCACTTCCATTTTGGCACATATACTCGATTTTCTTTGTTTACTAGCACCCCATCCTCAAGCCAAAACCGGTGTTTTTTCCCTGGTTGTCAGATCCATCAAACTCTTGGCTTGTGGGTCTTACTGTAGTCCCTCCTTAATATGATCAACCAAAGGGAAACTTGGACTGGTGATGGAGGAAAGTTAGGCCTTTTTGCTTAGGGCATCGTCCACAATGTTACCTTTGTCCGGCTTGTACTCCATGACAAAGTCAAATTCTGCCAAGAATGCCTGCCACTTTACCTACTTTTGTGTCAGGTTCTTCTGCTTAAGGAAGTAACTTGTGGCGACATTATCGGTCTTCACCAGGAACTTCTTTGTTCCCAAAAAATAATGTATCTAGGTCCTCAGGCAATGTACCACGAACGTCATTTCTTTCTCTTGGACCTTGTAGTGTTTGCTTACGACTCTTAAGCTACCGAATAACCCTCTTGCATTAGGACTCCTCCTGAGGAAAAATCTGAGGCATCCATCTGCACCTCGTATGGCTTGGTGTGCTTGAGTAAGGCCAAGATCGACTCCTGGATCACGACTTCCTTTAGCTTCTCAAAAGCAGCCTGACACGTCTCGTCCCAATCTCAGGTTTGGTTCTTCTTCAAAAGGTTGGTGAGGGGAGAAAGTATTACTAAATAGTCATTAACGAATTTCAGATAATAGTTGGCCAGTCCAAGGAAAAGTGAAGTTCTAGCACCTTCCTTGGTTGTTCCCTTTCTTTTATGGCACGTACCCTCGACTCATCCACTCATAGCTTGCCCTCTCCAACAAGGTGCCCTAAGAAGGTGATTTCTTTTTGTGCAAAGGCGCATTTGTCCTTCTTCATGTACAACTCGTTCTCCTTAAGTACTTGGAAGACTTGTCTCAACTGATTTACATGATCTTCCAAAGTGTTTTTGTAGATGATAATGTCATCCAAGTGCACTACCACGAACTTATCAAAGAACAGTTGTAGGACTCAGTTTATAAGAGTGCAAAAGGTTGTCGGTGCATTCCTAAGTCCAAAATGCATCAGAAGAAATACATATGAAGCATACCTCGTGACATAAGTTGTCTTTGGTTCGTCTCCATCAGCAATCCTCACTTGATAATATCTGGACCATAGATCTAACTTGGTAAACCACCATGCTTGACGAAGTTGATCGAAGAGATTAGCAATGAGTGGAAGTGGGTACTTGTTCTTTTTGGTGATCTTGTTGAGTGCCCGGTAGTCAATGCATAACCAAAGTGATCCATCGTGCTTCTTTTGAAACAAGACCGAGGCTCCACAAGGTGTTTTTACGAATGTACCCCATGTCCATCAACTCCTTTAATTTCCTCCTTAATTCCTCAAGCTCAGGAGGCGTCAGGCGTTATGACAGTGCTGCTAACGGGCTAGCACTAGGTGCCAGCTCTATCTTTTAGTCTACTTCCCTCTTTGGTGGCAACCTTTTCGGCAACTCAGAACTCCTCTAAGACATGAGTAACTCCTTGGGAAAGGTCTTTAGTGGGAGGAACTATTATTTCTTCCTTTACGGCAACAAGGTAGTTTGGCTACTCTTTCTTTATGCCTTTAGAAAGCTGCTTGGCTGAAATTTGCTTTTCTTGGAGTTCGGTTTCTTGTTTTAGCAGAACTAGACAAGTGTTGCCTTCCTCTAAGATACACATCATGTTTGCAAAAGGGATAGGGATGGCCTTGACTTTGTTGATGAACTCTATACCCAAGACAATTGGATAGTCATCCATAGTTACAATAGAGAAGTCTATAGGGTAGTTCCAATCTCCCAAGCTTACCTTCACATCTCGAGCAATCCCAAAGGTAGCCGTTAGCTTGGAGTTGACCCCCTTCAGCCATCCGCTTCCTCTTTCGTAATGGATGCCCAACCTCTTAGCTTCCTCTATTCTGATAAAGTTGTTGGTAACTCCCATGTCCACGAGTGCTTTAATGATATGTCCTCCGATCTTTGCTACCACGAACAACCTTCCCTTCATTTCGGTCTTGGGCTTCTCTACGTTTGCGTTGATTGTATTAACGAGTTGCAGGGATCCTACTTTCTCCTCTTCCCATTCTCGTTCCTAAATCAATGCTAAAAGTTTGTCCCTTTTAGGGCATTCCCTTGCCCTGTTGTGGTCCTTCACCAAAGAAGCATTTAAGCGGGGGCCTTTTGCCGGCCTTTTACTCCTTGGGTCCCTTCGCCTTATTGGTTGCCTCTTTGCCACGATGTTGTTCTCCCCCACTCTTTTCCTTTCCGGTCTTATCCTTTGGTTTAGGTTTCTCTGATTTGTTAAACTAAATAAGGGACTCGAGAATGGAAATAGTAGTGGTCAAGTCTTGGGCTCCCCGTCTTTGGATCTCAAGTATAGGCCATTGCTGTAACCCATCCATAAAGGCAAAGAAAGCTTCTTTATCAAGATAGTCAGGTATCTCAAGAAGTACCTCGATGAACTCCTTCACGTACTCTGAATCCTCACCTTGTGTTGAAGCTGCCTTAGCTTACCCTTGAGCTTTTCTTCAACATTGCTAGGATAAAACTGCTTTTTGAGTTCGCCTTTGAACTCAACCTAAGTGCCTATAAAGCAGGTGCCTCTTTCAATGCCCCCTAGTCTTCTCCTCTACCATACATCACGGTGTCCTCCAGGTAGAGACAAGCCATATCCACCTTTAGCACTTCATCGGTGACAGCGAGCACCCTAAAGTATTGCTCTATACTCCATAAGAAATTATCTAGTTCCTCCACGTTTCTTGACCCCTTGAAAGCTTGGGTCATTGGAACATCTAGTTTAGAGGATGTAATCCTTACATCGGATGTAGATGGGCTTCCATGGGTAAGAGCCTTCTTGCACAGGATGAGCTCCTCCTCTGTGCTTCCCAGCTTGTGCAAAACCTTCCCTAGCTCTTCCCGAATCAAAGAAATCTCTGCCTTATGAAACTCTTTCATGGGATTCACGCTTTCGAGACATTGAGCAAGGACTTGATTCATGGAGGCTTGCATCTCCTCCTGAAACCCATCCATGCTTTGTTCGACCTCCTCGAACTTCTCCTTCCTGTTGGCCATTGCCAGCTCCATCTTGGCTAACCGTGTCTTGAAGGCTTCCATGCGTTCCCTTAATTGAGATCTCTGGCCCTTTGATTTTTTCTCAAATACCTTGCCAGCTTGGGTAGTTTCACTTACGCCTTCCATCCCCCTTAATGTTCCATTGGTATTCAACCTTGGCTCTGATACCAACTATCATGGACTTGGTCACAATTCCAACGAACCATGCAGCCTATCAGACTTTTCTCCCTTAAGTTGCTAGTCAGCCTACTTCTAATTCTAAGCAAAGTATAAGTCAAAGAACTTATGAAGGAACTTGGATTCTTGAGGAGCAAAGAAAGAACTTGTATTAGCTCTTAATATGCTTACAATGCTTTGCTTCACTTGGTTGATGAAAATGAATGATAGGGAGGGGTATTTATACTTCTCCACCTCCTCAATGAATGACTAGGATTTACTTGATCCAATGGCTACAAGTGAGTATCTAGAATACTCTACAAAGTATCTAAGATATTTACAAAGGATAGATTTCTCTACATCTATCTACATGGTTATGCAACCTTCCTGGCTTCTCCCTCAAGTCCAACACAATTCTAGAGAATTCCAGGCTTCTCCTTTAAGTTTGACATATTTCTAGATCCTTCCGGTGTCCTCCTGATTATTGTGGACGTTTCTAGAAGATTCTTGGAAAAAATTGAGTGGTGTGTTACACATATCATAGGGGTCATCTTGGTCCCAAAATGCTAAGGAAATCAAAGCAAATCTACATTTGCATATTCCAGATGCCAATTAAACAATCGCATCTCCTCATCATTCATTGCGACAACAAAATATTCTCCCAAAGTCTCCAATGCTACTCCAAGAGAACTATCCTTAGATAATTCTAGCCTTAGCTTCTTCGCTCTATCCAAAAGCTTATTATCAGTGACCTCTAGTTTTTTTTATCCAAATACTCACCTACAGGCATTCATCAACATGATAGAGTGAATATTGATCTCTCACCTTATGAAGTGTATACAATAACTGTCGTGCCAACAAACCAAGCGGATTTCCTAGTGTTCCTGTCAAAACACTTCCTCCTAAATTGTAAGTTACCACCTTATTCCCTTCTTCCATCTTTTTTGTAGGCACCTTTCCACTTGAACGCTTTAGTCCGTCCAAAATAGTAACGTCAAAGCCAAATAGCATTAGTTGCCTTGCAGCTGCCAACCCAACATGACCTGCCTCGATAACAATCACTCTACCTTTGTTTGACTTAGTTGGAATCCTGTCCTTAATTGCCAAAGCCACCCCAAAATTAGTATATCCATGCGATAACAAATAGTTATATGCAAAATCCAATAGCCTATCATAGCATTCAGGTATAACATCAACAAACATATCTTTACTCACTCAAATCGACACATTTTCACACCATTTGGTAATAATATGATTTCTAGTTAAAATACTGTTTAACCACGCCAACTACACTAACAACCCCAACATTAATTTCCTCATCCAATAACAAGTCAGATGAAAATCCAGCACTTAACACAATTGAAGCCTCAATAGTCGACTCATTGTTTATACAAATAATCTCATCTGAAACAACTCATCTTTGCCTATTAACACTTTTAAACCCTTTAGAACCACCACTTCTCTTCGCAACAGAACTTTCTACTTGGGATTCGCTAAATTTACCCGAAGAAGACGAAGAAAGTAATGTAGAAGTGTTCTTCATCCATTTTACTGAGAAAATCATTAGATAACTTGTACAAAGGTTGTTTACTACTTGATGTACCTCATCTTCTATCCATGATAGGGGATGGGGATGATTCTAGATGGAACCGGAGTTAGGGGTAGAGTTGGAACTCAAAATGAACTGGAATTCGAAAATTAAGGGTTTGAGTTAGGAAAATGAAATGGGAACAAGAACTTTGTTGACTGATTTCTCTACTTTCTATAAGTATTTCAGTATTGGAGAAGACGACGATGAGACCGGAGAAGCTGAAAATGGATGATCGGAGAAGATGACTACTAATTTCTCAACTTCCTTGGTTATAACGAAGAGAAGAAGAAGAAAGGAGGACATAATGGCAATTTATGTTCTTGAGAATTGAAAGAGAAAGAGAAGTGGAATGTATACATGATTTAAAACGTCCTACATGCCGCTTGTTCAAAAATATTTTGAAATCTTTGAAAACTATTTTACATTTGTTTGATGAAAATATTTCTCTTTGTAATGTATGCTTACTTCTTACATGTGTCACTTTTCAACCAGGCTAAGACAACTTTCAAAATAGGCTCATGTTTATATGCAGAAAAATTTTCTCTTCCTAACATAGTCTTACACATGTCACATGTCACTTATTTTGAAAAATTTTCACTTTTAAAATTTCAAAATAAGAAGTGAGCATACGTTACAGAGAAAATGTTTCTGCATATAAACGTGAGCCAATTTTGAAAATTTTCTTTGCCTGGTTGACAAGTGACATGTGGAAGAAGCAAGTGTACATTACAAAGGGAAAAATTTCATCAAATAAAATGTGACTTTGTTTTCAAATTTTCAGAGTATTGTTGACAAGTGGCATTTAGGATGTTTTTAATCATGCACGTATTTCACTTCTTTTTCTCCGTCAAGATCTCAAGAACGAAAATAGCCATTTTTCCTGCTTTCTTCTTTTCTTCTTATAGCCCAGAAAGTTGATACAGTCCATAAAAACTGACCCATCTTCTCCGATCATCCATTTTCAGCCTCTCCAGTCTCATTATCATCTTCTCAGGTACTGAAACACTTATAGAAAGTAGAGAAATAAGTCAGAAAAATTCTTGTCCAATTCCTAGTTCATTTTCCTAACTCAAACCCTTACTTTTACTCCCAATTTCAGTTCATTTTGAATTCCAGATCTACCTTAGCTCTGCTTCGATCTAGAATAATTCCTGTTGTAACGACACCAAAAAAGTGGCCAAAACATGCCTCGGAATGCCCAGAATTTTAATTTTCATATATCTCAAAATCTGTTTGTTATTTCGAAAAATCCGACTTCATATTCTTGTTCAGGAGGTCCAAATTAGGGGGAAAAGGGTCTAACCCCAATTTTAGAGCAAACAATTCACAATTTCAAAATTCCAAGTGACAAATTCCAGAATATCCGCGTCTGGGGTGTGATGCGCCCCAGTATTATTTTGGTTCAGCTTTTATTTTTCGGTCCAAGACTTTTAAGTCTTGGGCCTAAGCCTTTCCACATGAGAAAACAACTATACTTAGCCTTGTTTCACCCTCATATCATCCTAAACATTCCCAAATACTCATCCAAACGCTTAAACTAATATTTCTCTGAAGATTCAAGTCCCAAAACCCTTATCCGGATCTAAGGAATTCCTTCAAGCTTCAACTCTCCATTAAAGTCTTCTTCAAGAAATTCTTCAAGGTTAAGGTATGTAGGTTTTAGCCATTGGGTTCTCCCACCAATGGTACCCTAATCTCCTTTTTACTTGATTTGTATGATTTAAAGTTGATTTTATACATGGGTCTTGTATATTACGAAATTTACTGTACAGTGATTTGAATTCATGAAAGTATGTTTCTTTTAGCATGTTTTGAGCTCCAAATCTTGGATCTAATGTTGGTTTGATGAGGGGTTTTGATGTGAATGTCTTGGGGGGTGTTGCAAGGTGTTAGATGATGACTTTACAACATATTTTCTTGCAAGACTTCATATCTAAATTGCATGGTCTTTTTCTCCTATTACACCCACCCCCAAGTGTTTGGTTAAATGTCCGGCTAGGGTTTTTCTTGTGGAATTGGAGGTCCAAAGCATGAAATATGATATGATTGATGTTATGATGATGAAATGAGCTTATGTACATGATAAATTCTATATAAAGTATTGCATTAGACCATGCCCGATCCGGGGGGTCTATGGCCTGGATAACTGAGATGGGGGTTTGTACCTATTAGCCAGGGGAAGGGTTAGTACTTCTCCGCTAGTGATGGGTCGACATCATCACTAATCAAGTTGGGGGGTTTGTACCCATCAACCGAGTGAAGGGTTAGCACTTCACTAGCTAGGTGGTGGGGGGCATTATCACCAACCGAGTTGGGGGTTTATACTCATCAACGAAGTGAAGGTTAGTACTTCACCACCTAAGTGATGGGGCAGCATCATCACTAACCGAGCTGGTGGTTTGTACTCATCAACCGAGTGAAGAGTTAGTACTTCACCACCTAACTGATGAGGTGGCATCATCACTAACCTACCAAGGGGTTTGTACTTTGGAAATCTAATTTGGTCTGTTCTACACATATGATACCTATATGAGCATGAACTATTTAAGCACGTTTTACTCTAACATTTATCATACATGCCATATTACCATATTATACCTATTGCCTATTGTTATGCATTTTGATTATGATGCCTATATCTTGTTGCATTGTATCCTACATACTTAGTACATTCAAACGTACTAATTTTATACTCTATGCCTATATGATGTCACTATGTAGGAACCGATGCGCAAGTTGACCATCCTCCTCCACGTGACTAATTCGGTGCTATTCTAGCTAGTTGGCGAGTCCTCCACTTTGGGGACCTTAGTCTATATTTCTCCTTTTATGTATTGAGACATTCTTCTCTATTGTCTATTTTAACAGTGAGGGTGAGCCCGGTTACTTTGTCTTGGACCCCGCTCTTATCTATGTATTAGAGGTATTTGTTAGACATGTTATGTATCTATGGGATACGCTTGACTTTTTTCTCTTGACTATGATGATATGGAAGTATTTTCCCCTTAACCCCGGTTTCTCATTCGTTTATCTCTTGATGCTTTCTTTATTGCTTCTGCAACCAAGGATGTGTAATGATGTTCTAAGAGGCTTGCTTGGGATCCCTTCGGGTTCCCCTTGTACAATGACACGTCTAGGCCCTAGGCTTAGGTCGTGAAAAACTTGGTATCAGAGCACTAGGTTAATAGATCCTCAGAGTCCAACACACCGTGTCGATTAAAGTCTTATTCATGGCTGCGTTGTGCACCACAACTATGAGTAGGAGGCTATGAAACGTTTTAGGAAATGTTTCACTTCTTCATGATCCATGTCGTGCGATAAAGTTAGGTCCCCTAGGGCTTATTGCTAACCCTTAATCGCTACATTTAAGGATATGCCTCAAGTTACTCAGAACGGTGCTAAGATGAACGCGGAGATTCGCAATCCTTTGTGGGAAGTGGCCAAAGCGGCAACAAGATTGGCGACTCACCTCGATCAACATGTGGGTGCTAACGGTCTAGTGGTAAGAAGGAAGATAGTGAGGCCAAGAGGGCCCATAATGGGGATAAGTTCCAAAGTTCCAAGGGGAGAGATAGAGGTGGTGTGGTGCCTTATACTAGGTGCCCAAAATGTGGTAGAGGCCATGATGGCCCATGCTTGAGAGGTACTAATGCTTGTTATGGTTATGGCGAGATGCGTCAGAAGGTTAAGAATTGTCCTCGTAAATGCAATAAGAGTAAAGGAGGTGATGGGGGAATGACTAATCCCAAGTGCCCTACGTGTAGGATGGATCTTGGTGGCCCATGTTGGAAGAACAAGGGCGTGTGCTTTGGGTGTGGTGAGATAGGCCACAAAATTCTGGATTGCCAATAGGGTCGACTTTTGGATTGGGGTGGTCATGTTGATCAAGTGGCTCAATGAGGGGATGAGATGCCCGATGCTATTATCAGTAAGTTGAAGTTTCCTTGGCTTCATTGTGTATACATTGTTAGGCCCGGTGTGCCACCATTTCTTCTCTATTCTTTTTGGTTGCTAGTGGAACTTCTTGTGTATCCAAGTTATTGTGTGGTTCTTTGGTGTCAATCTTTTTGTTGGGTATACTGTTGCTAAAAGGTTTATAGGTGTCGTCCCAGGTTTGTATTGCATTAGGTCTTGCTTTGTGGCTTGTTGGAGTTGGTACAGTGAATTTTAATGTCATTATAGGAATAGAATGGTTGCATGTATGTTGTGTCTTCATGGGTGGTAGGACCCGTAGAGTTTGATCCCGATTCCCTAATGAGCCCATCTTTGAATAGGAGGTTGTTAAATGGTAGTAAGGGAGGTAGGTCTATTTCTTGTATTAAGGTGCAATTGGGTTCTAGGGGGTCGCATTTGTTATCTTGTGAGAGATGCAAGTGTAGGACGTAAGGTGTTTTGTTATTGAGTTGTTGTTAGTGGTAGATGAGGCCTTGAATGTCCTTTCCAATATTTTGGTTTTGGGATAGTGTCTTTTGGTTTGACTAGTACACCAGTTATGCTTACCGGTCTCATGGATAAGATCTCTTAGCCCCTACTCTAATAATGTTTTGGTGGTTTTGGTGATGATATGATGGTTCGTTTCTCTAATGAGGTAGTGTATGTGAGTCATTTGAGGGTAGTACTACAAAGTTTAAGAAAGAAAGTTGGACGTTAGATAGTAGAAATGAGAATTTTGGTTGTAAGAGGTTGCCTTCCTAGGTCATGCAATGCCGGGTGATGGCACTAAGGTGGACCCTAGTAAGACGAAGGTGATTAACTATTAGGCTACACCTTGACTCCCTTGGGGGTTAGGAGCTTCTTGGGCTTAGTGGGCTAATACCAGAGGTTGGGAATAGGTTACCCTCTATTACTTCTCAAATGACTTAGTTGACCCTAAGTAAGGCCAATGTTGTGACAGACGTTTTGAGTGGTGTGATTTGATAGGTCCAAGAGTTGATATTTCTTGTGTTATTCCCTGGTGCTAGTAGGATTCATTGGTATAAGGATTGATCCTTGATTCCTTCCAATCGAGGAGACCAAAAACTATTTTCAAGAAAACCTACATGGATTTTGCTTACTTTAATTTGGGGTTTTGAATATTATGATTCCTAAAGTTCTATTGATGCATGAGTAGTGTTTATTTGATTATTTTAATGTGATTTAAATCATTATATGAGGATTTACTTTGGGTTTATGAAATTATAAGCATGCATGTCCCCTTCTGAATTATTTATGCATGAGAAATTACACTATGGATTTAAATGTGGAATTAATTATGTTTTCACTTCAATTTTATACTATAAATATTGATTTTAGATTGAGTTTTAATTACCCATGTAACTCCCTCATTGATCATAACATATGCATTCACGTACATGGATTATTTTGAGAAATTATGTTATGGGTTAAGCCCAATTTTGTTTTATGGTACAAATTTGACAAAATTTTGGTTATGACAATAATGTGATCATACATGTATCTTTGGTTTTTGGCTCATTGAGCATTTGGGGTGCTTGCACCATTTTGCGTATGAATGGGCTAATCTGATGCATGGATATTATGGCTAAGAAATTATGATTTTTGCATTTGATACTAAGTATGAATTATTGTGAATGGTGTTTGGCTTTTAAGGCTAATTGTGCATTGAAATGATTTGGAAAGAAAAATGACTATTGCCTCTTTGATAGTATATATAAGTATTCTTGTGGGATGATGACTTAGCACTGATGGATTGAGAGTGGGGGGGGAGGGGGGAGTCTATGAGGGTTGCCCTATGTTCTTGTTGCATAGAGTCTTGTCTTATGATATGGTTTGGCCCTGAGGTGGTTTGCCTATTTGCATAGTATGCTTTTGAGGAGTGTACAACCTGTAAGGTTGTAATATGATGGTTAAGGATGGTCGATCTATTTGTTCAACTAATATGGGTTAGCCACTTCTCTAAGGTTAATAGGTTTGGGTTTTGTTCTCAAGTGTGGAAGAGGGTAGGTGATATCCCTAAGTGTCCTTTTGAACTAGGAATGATCATTTTGAATATTGGTGGAGTTGTTTGGTTGGCTTATGCACCGGTGGTGTTTGTGGGTTCTTGAATAGGGTCTTAAAACCCTACCTTGATATGTTTGTGGTGGTCTCTAGTGATGAGGTATTGATTTGTTTAGAGCTTGTGAATCATTTGGGGGTAGTGTTGCAAGTCTTGGAGGATGAGAGATTGTTGCTAAATATGATAGGTGTGCATTGTGGATAGCAAAAAGGTGGTTAGAAATATTTAAGGATTATGAAATGAGTTTGCATTATTTTTCCATGGTAAGGCTAATGTTGTGGTTGGTGCTCTAGGTAGCCTAGCATGTGTTGTTGATGGTGGCAAGGAGGAGACTAGTGGGGTCCATCGGTTGGTTAGATTGGAAGT
This sequence comes from Solanum medicagineum, assembly GCA_026153255.1. Classification (NCBI taxonomy): domain Eukaryota; kingdom Viridiplantae; phylum Streptophyta; class Magnoliopsida; order Solanales; family Solanaceae; genus Solanum; species Solanum medicagineum. Next base: position 20,134 of record JAPFFP010086983.1, read on the forward strand.
TAGGTTGAGGGAAGTTGAGCATGGTGGTGTAGCATTCTTGATGGTTCCAAATCTTCTTGGTTAAGAGGTCTAGATTAAGCAAGGCCTTGATTCCGTCGTATTAGAGTTGGAAGTTTTAGGTGGAAAGATGGTAGAGTGGAGGTAGTCTCCCAAGGGGGAGATGGTAGTTTGTGGCGACAAGTAGGATAGGTGTCGTTAAGGTTGACAAATGAGTTATGGTTGTGAGTCCTTATAGGATGAAGATAGAAGTTGGTAAGGTTTCATAAGCTTGGGGATTGCCTACGGATAGGGGTTTGGTTAGTCCGGTTCTTCATGCTTCTAGGTTGATGGAATGTGTTGTTGACTCTGGTGTCATAGAACTCCTTGAGATTATGGGTGATGTAGAGGACAAGTTGGCTTAAGGGAAGGTCCCAGTGGAGATGTTGGATGGATGAGTGGAGAGGTTGATTAATGAGGATGTGGTCTTCATTAAGGCCCTCTTGAAAGGATCATCAAGTCAAGGGTGTGTCCAAGAAATCCGAAGCAGTCTTATGGGAGCGATATTGGTAGCTCATTAACTCTAATCAAGACTAAGGTAGCGACTAAGTCCTTCATGTGATTCGAATTCCTATGTTTCAGCCTATGTCATTCATATGCATTCATGTTTAAGTTGGCAAGTTTATATTAATTTTACACTTATGTTGAGATTTTGAAAATGGTATTTTAAAGTGTATTGTTGCATTCTTGTTGGGAATGATCTCCATATGATTACTCTTCTCTTGTACGTTTCTTTGACATTCAAGGATGAATGTTCCCAAGGGGGAGATATTGAAACGACCCCAAAAAGTGCCCGAAAATGTGCCTCGGAAGCGCTCGGAATCGTAATTTCCATATATCTAAACTTTCGTTCATTATTTTGAAAATCTGACTTCATATTCTTGTTCAGAGGTTAAAATTTACTGGGAAATGGGTTTAACCCAAATTTTAGAGTAACCGTATCAAGATCCGAAAATCGCAAAAACACGATTTAGGAGGGTCAATTTTAAAGGAGCATATCTCTTAGCACAAAAGGTACTTGGTGGCCCATGACCTACCAAATTAAAACTCTTTAAATTAGCTTTCCAACGCACTTGGTTTCAGGTCATTCCGTGTTCGAACGAAGATTTTATGCCCATTTTCGTAGAACTCATTTGTGCAAAAATGCAAATTCCAGTGAGTAATCCACGTCGTAGAAGTGTTATTTTGGTCCTGTTTATTTGATTTCGGTCCAAGACTGTCAAGTATTGGTCCTAAGGGTTCCCATACTTGAAAATACCTATACTTAGCCTTATTTCACCCTCATATCATCCTAAACATTCCCCAATA
>JAPFFP010087021.1:0-21471 GCA_026153255.1 Solanum medicagineum
ATGAGGGAGGAGTTAATGTTCAAAAGTAGTCTGCTCCACCCTAGTTGTAGAGGTGAAAAAAATAAGGCTAATATCCTGTCATACTTCAAATAAAAGAGGTTGTCCATAAACAAAAAGTGATGGTCTTCTCCAAAGGGGGAGATGGAGTGTTGAGATACAAGAGTAGACTGTTAATTCCTAATGTGAATGGTATTCCAGATAGAATTATGGCTGAAGCAGATAGCACTAGATATTCCATTCATCCTGGCTCTACCAAGATGTATCATAACTTGAGAGAAGTCTATTGGTAGGGTGGAATGAAGAAGGATATTGCTTAGTTCATTTTAAAATGCATGAATTGCTAGCAAGGGAAAGTTGAGCATCAAAGAGTATGTGAATTGGCCCAGAACTTTGAGATCCCTAAGTGGAAGTGGGAGATAATCAATATGGACTTCATTACTGGTTTACCGAGGTCTTGGAAGCAACATGATTATATATGGGTGATTATGGATAAGATGACCAAATCGGCTCACTTCTTAGCAGTTAAGACAACTAACACTGTGGAGGAGTATCCCAAGTTGTACATTCGAGAGATTGTGAGGTTGCATTGAGTTCCTTTGTCCATCATCTCGTATAGAGGAGCTCAATTCACCTCCCAATTTTGCAGATCTTTCCAGAAAGGATTGGGTACTAAAGTGAATTTGAGTATAGCCTTTCACCCACAGAAAATGGTCTGGCTATTACAATTCGGAGTTAGAGGATATGTTAAGAGCCTGTGCTCTTGATTTCAATGGGAATTGGGATGATCGCCTACAATTGATTGAATTTGCATAACAATAGGTATCATGCAAGCATTCAAATGTCTCTCTACAAAGCTTTGTATGAGAGGAGATATAGATCACCAAATGGATGGTTCGAAGTTGGAGAGGCTGAGTTAATTGGGCCTGACCTTGTCCATCAATCAATAGAGAAGGTTCAGGTCATTAAAGAGAGGTTAAAGATTGCATGAAATTGCTAGAAATCTTATACAGATGTAAGGAGGATAGATTTATTGTTTGAGGTAAGTAATTAGGTATACAAAAAAGTGTCACCTATGAAAGATGTCACGAGGTTTGGGAATAAGGGGAAATTGAGTCCTCGCTATATTGGACCTTATCATATTGTGAAGAGGATTTGGAAAGTTGCTTATGAGTTAGAGTTGCCTTCCGAGTTAGACGGTATTCATCCAGTATTCCACAAGTCAATATTAGAGAAGTGTTTGGGAGATCCTTCCTTGGTGATCCTTATTGAGAATGTTGGAGTGAAGGATATCTTGTACTATAAGGAGATTTCGGGCCAAATCCTTTACCAATGGGTCCACAAGTTGAGAACCAAAAAGATAGCCTGAGTCAAAGTCCTTTGGAGAAATTAATTCACTGAGAAAGCCATATGGGAAGCTAAGGAAGAGATGAAAGTAAAATATTTGCACCTATTTGTGCCTAATGATGAGAATATTGAAGGTAATTCCCTTACCCTTAACTAAATTGATTTATTTATTTATTCTTGAGTTGATTGTCTATTCTTGAGTTAGAATGAGTTGATTCATGATTGAGGAAGAGTCGATAGTTTGATTGATAGATATGACTGTTGAGATGAGTTTTGAATCTATTCATGCCTTGATATCCACCTTTACTCATCATTCGAGGACGAATGATCCCAAGGGGGGAGATGATATAACACCTGATAAAATTATCGAAATATCCCTAGAAGAGAGGTATGCGCGTAATGCGTAATCTCATGCTCAGATGAAAATTTTGAGATTGGATATGCAATAAGCATGAAAAATGGATTGGGCAAATGGTCTCGGTCAAGTTTTAGAGTGATCAGATCAAGAGATAATTTTTTGACCTAAAAATGAAAAATAATGATTATACGCGATAGAAGCGCATCACACCCTTGTAGCGGACTTGCACTTATTTTATTCAAATTTTTTTGACGGTGTTGGGAAAACTTGTTCGGAGAATTTTAGGAAAAAATACACATGGGTGCGACGGGTCCGCATCATGGACCCGCTATTCCGAGTTGAAATATTTTTTGAAAATTCATGAGGGGAATTTCAGACAATCCCCAACCCCTTCTAAACTCCAAACACGATCATGATAGGTCATTTTTAACGTAAAAAGGGTCCAAAACCCCATTTCAACTTCTTTCCAAGTCATTGAAGAGACTAGGGCTTGAGATAAGAAGAGAGAAGAACGTAAGATTGGGGAATTCAATGAAGAATTCTTGGAGATTGATCGTATGTAAGGCTAAACTAAAAAAATCATGAGATTGTTCTTTCATGTGCCTCATAGATTGTCATAGAAGAGTTGAAGGTCTAATGAGTCTACATACATGATTCTTGACGGGCTTTCTTGAAAATTATATTAATTACATGTATTTCCTTATGTTGATGATGATCATAAACTTATTTTTCTTGAATTGGATAGTTTTCATGAGATATTGTATAAACCTACATGATTATTTTTGAAAACATACATGAATGAACCTAGGGGTTGAATCTAGAGCTGATTTAAAATGTTAATTGTGATTGTGATGTGAGAATGTTGATGAGTTGATAGAACTTGATGATCCCACGAGTCTCCATAAATGAACTCTAATGATGTGTCTATTCGATTATTTCCTACTGGTTGTTTTAAGCCTTGAGTTATTGATTGAGTTGTTAATTGATGAGATGATGTGAGTCTCTGTGAGACTGATTGATGAGATCCTCAACGAGGCTGATTGAGATAGTTTGATTGGGATGGATTGTCTTGTGAGCATTGGGTCTTGGGAGGAGTATCAAGCTCCGAAAGAGTAAGAGTTAGTTCAACTCGCACTCGTCAAACTACGTAGCCAAGTGTAGATGAGGATTAGGACCATCACATTATTTTATGTTGAGTTCACTCTAATTGAAGTCCCTGAAACAATAAAGGAAATGTAGATTGTCGTCTCCATTTTGGACTTGTCCATTATGGTTTCGATTCATTCTCTGCCTGACGAGTAAAGAACGACTGTAGAAACAACTGCGACTTGTTATACAATCACTGGCTGATAAGGAATTCTTGTCGAATAAGAGAAAATCCTAGAAAGTTCCCACATTGAGTACTCTAAGTCAGATGAGATAAGATGCGTTGAGCTGAGTTCTATTGAGTAGAGCCTGGTTTGAATGGTTGATAGGTTACTTGTCTAATCTTTATTCTTATTTTAGATATGCATTTGACGTATTGATTGGTTACTTTTTTGAGTTGATATTGTTCTATATTTTTCTACCTATTTCTGTTTCACTCAGCTATTTAATATACCGTACATTCCACGTATTGACTCCACTCAGTGATGCATCATTTTATGATGTAGATACAGGGATTAGAGATCATCAGTAGGCGCATCATTGAAGATCTAAGTGTAACACCTCCAAACTCCATACTCTTATGTATCCATGTTTCAATCCTCATTTGGTTAGATAAGGGGGTGTATTAGGTTCATGGGAGACTTTTAGTACTTAGACGAGTTCAAGACTTCCCCACAAGTTTAGTTTTCGATGTTGGTTAATGTATGGGTCAAATTTAAACGAGCATAAATATTAGCACAAACTAGATGTCTTAACATGTCGAATGAACGCCCTTTGAGTTAGGCTTCCAAAGCACTTGATTTACCTTCATTTTAAGTTCGGATGAAGGAGTTATGACCATTTTCGTGAGACCCTGCCGTGCAGTGATGTCACACGGGCTCCTTGACGGGCAGTGAGGTGCTTGATGGACTGTTTTGACAGCCTTGAACTGGGAAACGCCATTTCTGGCCTAAGCATGTGCCATATCCAGTGGCACGGGCCATGTGGCTTGTCACTGACTGTGTGTCCGGTCGTTAACTGGGGACAAGTGAAGAAGAGTGAGAGTGAGCAAGAGAGAACTTTTAGCCAAGTACGGTGCCACGGGCACCTTTGACGGACCGTGTGAGGTCTGACGGCTTGTCCCACAGGCCGTGGCGTGGCCTGGCCATAGATTCTTCTCTAAGTGTGGTGTAACAGACCACTACACGGACCGTGAAGCACAACACGGCCCGTGATGTGGCCCGCCAAATTGACGATGACGCTAACTTTCTCCCAAGTGTTCCAATTGCAATTTTGAGGCTAAGTCTTTTCTCACGGGCACTTTACACAACCCGAGGAGTGCCACACAACCAGTCAAGCCTCCAGTGAAGTAACACTTTGCCAATTTTTCCATCCGTTCACTAATGGGGTTTTCATAAATTTTAATTACTCTAATGACCTTTTTAGACTTCCAATGCTATCTTAACCTCCCCAAAAGACCTAGAAACTATTCGAAAGGATCAAACTCATTATTCTCATCTCAAATACAATCTCAAATTCTCTCAAGAGCCTCCAGCAACACCCCAATTCAACTTCAAGGAAACTCAAGAACACGTTTTGGATTCCAAGACCCACTTCCAAGCTTCCATTCTTTCCCAACTCAATTCCAAGAATTTTAAGATATAAGGTATGTGGGTTTCAACCAATGGGTCCTTTCACCCTTAATTCCTAACTCTCTTTTTATGTAAATTGCATGATACTAAGTTGATTTACATGTGAGTATTACATATTATGAATTTGACTATAAAACTATGTTGGGGTTTCATAAACTTGTGTCTGTCTAAGCAAGTTTTGAGCTATGAATCTATGGTATATTATGTGATTTGATGAGGGGTTTCAATGTATTTTAATTGAGGTTATTACCTAGTATTGGTGGGTGATTTTACATTGAATTTTCTTACATGATTTCACTCTTGTTTTGCATGATCTTACACTAGCATTACATACCTGCTAAATGTTTGATAAAATGTCCAGTTTTGGGTTCTTGAGCTATGAATTATCCAATGCATGACCTATGTAATGAATGATGCTATGATGATTAAACGAAGTTATATATATGTTTCTTTCTTGAAAATGTATCTATTGGGATGAAAGTTGAACAATCGCCTATTTTGGGGGCAGTAGGTCCGTGTTACCACATCGGGGGGTATATATCTTAATTGCCTAGCTGGTGGATGGTAGGCCCATGTTACCACATTGGAGGTACATACCTCAATCGCCTAGCTCAAGGGATGGTAGGCTCGTTCTACCATGTTGAGGGGTATATACCTCAATCACCCAGCTCAGGGGTGTTACGCCCGTGCTACCACATTGGGAGGGGGGGTTATCTACCTCCATTGCCTCACCATGGAGATAGTAGGCCTTGGTTATCTAATGATGGTCACCTTCTTCACATGTGATATATTCTCGATAAGCATGTCTTACTTCTAGTATCATTCACTCATGCTATATTATTTTATTCGATCTTTGGCTTATGATTATGCATTTTGCCTATGTTCTCTATCTCTTGTTGCATTGCATCGTACATACTTATAATGCATACCCTATGCCTACATGATGTTACCATGTAGGGATCGAATCCCCACTGAGCATCCTCATCCACGTGGCTAGTATGATTCCTTTCAAAGCTAGTTGGTCAGTCCTCCATTCTGAGGACAATGTTTGGATCTTATTTTAGGTATCAAGACTCTTTCTTTCCTTTATTGTATGCTATTGATTATGAGGGTGAGCTCGGTTACTTGTCTTAGCCCCCGCTAAGTTCTATGTTTAGAAATGTTGTTGGGCATGTTACATATTTATGCTATGAGCCTTTACTCTCTTGTTTCTTGATGTTTATGTTATGAAAGTTCTTCTTTAGTTCCTTTTCCCTTATTTCTAATCTACTTATGTGGTTTAATTACTTCCGCGACCAAGGATGTGTAATGATATGTTAAGAGGCTTGTGTGGGGTCCCAACAAGTTCCCCATTCACCATGTCACGTCTAGGCCCTAGGCTTTCATCGTGACAAACTTGGTATCAGAGGACTAGGATTTTAACGGTCCTCATCGTACAACATACGACGTCGATTAGAGTCTTATTCATTGTTGTGTTGTACACCACAACTATGACTAAGAGGCTGTGTGACATTTTTGGAAAATGATTCCCTTCTTCTTACTCTATGTTGTGCCATAGAAGTTATTGTAAGGTTTTTCCCCTGACAAATATTCTTTGCCATGCTAGATAATGTCTATCCCAAGAGGAAGAAGAGCTCGCACTCCCGAGGAACAACCGGCTCATGAAGAGTTCCGGATGTTATTACCATGATAGCTCAAGCCATAACCAATCAAATCAAACAAGGGGCCCAAGCCCCTCATGCTAAAGCATCTAGGGTAAGGAATTTCATGAGGATAAACCCACCGAAGTTCAATTATCTAAAGTGGATGATGGACCTAAAGAATTTCTTGATGAGTTGTGCAAGGTGTTGGCTATTTGGGATGTTAGATCGAAAGAGAAGGCGAAGTTGGTAGCTTACCAACTCAAGGGGTGGCCCAACTATGATTTACTCAATGGAAGGAGGAGAAGGGGAACAACAATGTGAATCTATGGGAGGAGTTTAAGGAGGCTTTTCTTAATCGGTTCGTCCCTCTTGAGCTTAGGGAGGCAAAAATGATGGAGTTTATGAATTTGAAACAAGGGTTAATAATTGTCAAGGAGTATCCCCTTAAGTTCAACCAACTCTCTAAATATGCTCCATACTTGGCTGCCAACCCGAGGTCTAGGATGAATAAGTTTGTGATGGGTGTATCCTATTTGGTGATTGAGGAGTATCGGGCCGCTATGTTGATTAGTGACATGGATTTATCCCGCTTAATGACTTATCCTAAAAAAATAGAGGAGGAAAAGTTGAAAAAGAGAAGGGGTACGGAGGCCTAGAGGGCCTGTTTTGAGAGAAAGTTCCAAAGTATAAAAGGTGGACCATTCTATAAAGGCCAAGAGTCTTATCACACTTCTAATATAAGGTTTACCAATGACTTCCCAAGAGACCAAGGTGATGGTGGTGTGGGTCCTAATGATATGTTTCTAAAACGTCGAAGGGGTCATAGGGTCCCATGTTTGAGGGACACTAATGCATGATATGGTTGTGGGGAGATGGAGCATAAGGTGATGGATTGCCCTCGTAAACGGAACAAGGGTCAGGAGGTTCGTCCATAAGGTGAAAATACGGTTCCTTTGGGGAGAGGTGGCTAAAAAGGTGGCTCCCCAAGGAAAAATCAGTTCTATACACTCCAAGGGTGGCAAGGGGTTGATGAGACACCGGATGTTGCTACCGGTATGTTAAAAGTTCCTTTGAATTTGATGTATATGCATTGATGGGTCCGGGTGCCACTATCTTTTTCGTTACTCTTTTATTGCTAATGTGTTTCATGTGTGTCCCCAATTATTATGTGAACCTTTACTTAGTGTCTACCTTATTAGTATGCCTATTGTTACTAGAAAGTTTGTAAAGATTGTTCCGTGGTCATGCTGCATTTAGGTCTTGCCTTGCCATTTTGTTTGGTTAGATATGGTGGATTGTGATGTCATACTTGGGGTGAATTAGTTGCATGCATATTGTGTCTCTATTATTTATAGGACCCGTAGAGCTAGGTTCTAATTCCTTAATAAGCCCATCCTTGGGTGGTAGTGAAGAGCTAGGTCCATTTCTTGACTTAAGGTCCCATTGATCTCTAAGGGTTGTGGTTATCATCTTGTAAGAGCTAGGGGTGTTGAACCCAAGCCATATCTATTGAGTTGTTCAACTGATTGATAGGTTTTTCATGTTCTTTCTGACATTTTGAATTTGGGTAGTGTCTTTAGGTTTGATTTATGCACTGGCTGTGTCTGTAGGTCTCATGAATAGGGTCTTTAGTCCCTACCATGTTGTGTTTGTGGTCCGGGAAGTGAGAAAGAGATTGTGAGTCTTTTGGGGATGATGTTGGGTCAAGTAATTATGATGGTGTAGTGCTTTTGATGGTTCCGAATTTTCTTGGGTTGAAAAGGTCTAGTTAAGCAAGGCCTTGATTCTACCTTAATTGAGTTGGAGGTCTTGGTGAAAGATGGTAGAGTGGAGGTTTCTCCCAAGGGGGAGATGATGGATTTTGATGCTAAAGTGGGCTATGCGTGTTTAAGGTGGAGAATTGCGGTAAGGTTTGTAGGTCCTTATAGGATTGGAGGAATGGGTAAGGTGGCCTATGAGTTGGAATTGCCTATTGATATGGGTATGGTTCGTCCAATTCTTCATGCATCTATGTTGAGGAGATCTGTTGGTGACACTAGTGCTATAGACCTCTTTGAGACTGTGGGTGTTGTGTAGGATGAGTTGGGTTAGGAGAAAGTCCTGGTGGAGATCTTAGATGGATAGGTGGGAAGGTTTTTTTAATAAGGATTTAGTGCTTGTCAAGGTCCTTTGGGAGAATTATCAAGTTGAAAGTGCCACATGGGTGGCCAAGGCAGACATGCAAAAGCAATATCCCTATCTCTTCCACTCTACTCAAGCCTAAGGTACTAATTAAGTTCCCTTATGTGATTTCAAGTCTTAAGTTTCAGCTCTTATATCATTAACATGCATTCACGTTTTTGTTGCAAGATTATGGTGATTTTGATATTCATGTAGAGACTTTTTGAAAATAATGTTTAAGTGTGTTTGGTGCATCCATGTTGGGCCAAAATCTTCTTGATTACTTTCCTTGTGTACGTTTCTTTGAAATTTGGGGATGAATGTTCCCAAGGGGGAGATATTGTGACACCCTGTGACTCCATGCTCTTATGTATCCATGTTTCAAGCCTTATTTGGTTAGGTGGGGATGTATTAGGTTCATGGAATACTTTTAGTACTTAGACAAGTTCAAGACTTCCCTACGATTTGAATTTTGGGTGTTGGTTAATGCAAAGGTCAAATATAAACGATAATAACTTTTAGAACACTTGGAACTGGATGGTCCACAACATGGCAAATGAAATCCCTTTGAGTTATCTTTCCAACGCACTTGGTTTCACCTCATTTCGAGTTCGGATAAAGGAGTTATGACCGTTTTCATGAGACCCTCCCGTGCAGTGATGTCACACGGGCTCCTTGACGAGCAGTGAGGTGTTTGATGGGCCGTTTGACAGCCTTGAACTGGAAAAGGACATTTTGGCCTAAGAATGTGCCATGGACAGTGGCATGGGCTGTGTGGCTTGCCACTGATCGTGTGTCCGGTCGTGGAGTGGGGGCAAGTGAAGAAGAGTGAGCAAGAGAGAAATTTTGGCCAAGTATGGTGCCATGGGACCTTTGACTTACAATGTGAGGTCTGACGGTTTGTTCCATAAGCCGTGGGGTGGCCTAGCCACAGTTTCTTCTCTAAGTGTGGTGTAACGGACCACTACACAGACCATAAAGCACTACACGACCTGTTAAGTGGCCCGTCAAAGTGACAATGATGCTAACTTTCTCCCAAGGGTTCCAATTGCAATTTTGAGGCTAAGTCTTGTCTCACAAGCACTCCACACAACCGTGGAGTGCCACACGACCAGTCAAGCCTTCAGTGAGGCAACACTTTGCGAATTTTTGCATCCGTTCACTAATGGTGTTTTCATAAATTTTAATAACTCTAATGACCTTTTTAGACTTCCAATGCTATCTTAGCCTCCCCAAAAGACCTAAACCCTATTCTAAAGGATCAAACTCAGTACTCTTATCTCAAACACACTCTCAAATTCTCTCAAGAGCCTCTACCAAGACTCCAATACAAATTTAAGGAAACTCAAGATCAAGCTTTTGGATTCCAAGACCCACTTCCAAGCTTCCATTCTTTCCCAACTCAATTCCAATAAATTCAAGATCTTAGGTATGTGGGTTTCAACCAATGGGCCCTTTCACCCTTGGTGCCTAACTCTGTTTTTACCTAAATTGCATGATTCTAAGTTGATTTACTTATGGGTATTACATATTATGAATTATTGACTATAAAATTATGTTGGGGTTTCATAACATTATGACTATCTAAGCATGGTTTGAGATATGAATCTAAGGTCTATTATGTGATTTAATGAGGGATTTCAATGAATCTTACTTGAGGGTATTAGTTAGTATTGGTGGTGGTTTTACGTTGAATTTTCTTGCATGGTTTCACTCTTTTTTTGGATGATCTTGCACTACCATTACACACACACCAAGTGTTTGATAAAATGTCCAGTTTTGGATTCTTGAGCTTTGAATGATCCAATGCATGACCTATGTTATGAATCACTCTATGATGATGAAAGGAAGGTATATATGTCTTTCTTTCGTGAAAATGTATCTATTGGGACGAAAGTTGACCAATCACTTAGCTCGGGGGGTAGTAGGACTGTGCTACCACATTGGGGTGTATATACCTCAATCTCCTAGCTCGGGGGGTGGTAGGCCCATGCTACCACATTGGGGGGTATATACCTCAATGAACCAGCTTGGGGGTGGTAGGCCCGTGCTACCATGTTGATGGGTATATACCTCAACCGCTTAGCTCGGGGGGTGGTAGGCCCGTGCTACCACATTGGGGGGTATATACCTCAATTGCCTCACTAAGGAGGTAGTAGGCCTTTGTTATCTAATGATAGTCACCTTCTTCACATGTGATATGTTCTAGATAAGCATTGTTTACTTAAAGTATCATTTACTCAAGCCATATTGTTATTATGCTATCTTTGGCTAATGATTATGCATTTTACCTATGTTGCCTATCACTTGTTGCATTGCATCCTACATACACAGTACATTAAAACGTACTAACGCATACTGTACGCCTACATGGTAACCAGAGCCCCACTTAAGCATCCTCCTGCACGTAGCTAGTACGATTCCTTTCAAAGCTAGTCCGTGAGGCCTCCATTCCGAGGACAATGTTTTGATCTTATGCTATGTATTAAGTCTCTTATTTTCCTTTATTGTATGCTTTTGACTATGAGGGTGATCCAGGTTACTTGTCATGGCCCTTGCTACTATCTATGTTTAGATATGTTGTTGGACATGTTATGTATTTATATTATGAGCCTTGACTATCTTGTTTCTTGATGTTTATGTTATGAAGGTTCTCCTTTAGTCCCTTTTCCCTTATTTCTAATCAACTTATGTTGTTTAATTGCTTCCGTGACCAAGGATATGCAATGATATGTTAAGATACTTTTTTGGGTCCCTTCGGGTTCCCCATTCACCATTTCATGTCTAGGCACTAGGCTTGGATCATGACACTAGGATGTTCAGCTGATTGGTGAGCCTTCCTTACTTCAGAGGATTCATTATATTTATTTCATCTTGCTTTAGAGTTAGACTTTATTAGCTTTATTTTGATTGAGGTAATGGGTGTGTCATTGGCACCACTTGATAGTGATAGAGGCTTCAAAAACTAGAGTTGGATGTTGATTGTAAATATTGTGTGCTAGTTCTTTCCACTAGCCTTTTTTTATTATATTATTTTGAGAACTAGATGAGTGGGCCTATTTACTTTCTTTTATCTTTCTCTAATTAGTAGAGTTTATTTAATTGAATGGATGTGATGAGGCCCAGTGGTATGCTGAGGGACTAGAAATAGTCTCCGCATGTCGGCCACGTCTAGGGTACTCTTCGGGGCGTAACATCATCTTTCACATTTCCACATCATATCATAACTATATCATATAAGCCATATCCAATAGACAACCACAATCATAATCCCTAAATATGATCACACAATATATATCTGTATAAGAGTATACAAGACGTCCAATAATGCCTAGTCATAGGATAGGATGGGGGCAAGATATGTCTCGGGCTCACCCTCACGTCTAGCCCTACTCTTGGGTCATGACAACAACGCTCGGTCCATAAATTTTGCATTCATTCCTGGACCTACAATCGCGACCGACGGGACTCGAACCGCAGGAAGCGTGACCCAGGACTCAAACTTTGGAACGTGACCATCGGGGCTCACAGCGATGGGAGCTTCATCTTGGACTTGAGATATCAAATAGTCACTCACTTAATTAGTACATCTGGATTCGGAACTCCAATATCATATCATGCCCCTACATGGTTAGATTATGTAGGCAAAAATATGCGTTAGTACATTTGAATGTACTAAGTAAGCGGGCATCAATGCATATGGACATATCAAACTAGCATTTAATATTAAATGGCAAAGGCACATAATATAGAAAGAATCACATATCCAAAGAAGAGTATATAACAATATGCCATGAAATCCATGATACATGAAATGCACAAAGCTTATATAAAGAGGGGATGAGACCTCAATCGACATAAGACCAAGCAAGTTATCACTTGGAATCCCGATGTTATCCCCACACTGAAAAAGAGGTAATTTACTTGCCAAGGGTAAACCATACTTTTACTTACGGGCCTTCCATTTCGAAGAAGTAACATTCCTTACAAGCCTCCCATTTCGGATATGATTTTCACAACATTTTTAGCGGGTCATTCTTAACTAACGGGATGAGCCTCAAATATCAATGTCTTGTAACCACACCATACGGGCCTCCAATTTTGGTAAGGATTACCATTTACATATACCTATGCGGTTACATAGTTCAAGAGAAAGGAAGAGGACCCTTGGGGATAGCCCTGATGCCTCCAGTCTCATCAATGCTAATTCATCATCCCACAACAATTAAAATACATATACATGCTTTTAGAAGAGGCACTAGTCATTATAAATCATTTCAATGCATCTTTGGGCTTAAAATCCAAACATATTCGTAATTATCCATACTTGGGCTTAAAATCCAAACATATTCGTGATCATCCATACTTGGGCTCAAAAGCCAAATCATAATTCACATCATACTTTTCATGCATAGGAATAGCTCATTCACAATTTTCAATGAGGTGTTTGGCTCAAAGAGCCAATATCATAGACATTTATGTCATCACATTCTTTTCATAATCATAATCTTCTCAAAATTATATACATAAACATAATTGGGTTTATGCCACTTCTTTTCATAAAATCGAATACTTATGAATGCATATGCCATGAATAATGTGAGATTAGCATGGGAAATATAGATTCAATCTAAAATCAACAATATAATATGAAATTTAAGCAAATCCATAAGTAAAATCCACATTCAAATCATAATATTGATTACCCATGCTTATATCAAACTTTAAAGGGACAATGTATATTTGAATCTTCATAATAATCATGTAATTCAACATTTTAGGGCTTAAATTAAGTTAAAATAAACAATGAAGCACAGTCCATACTTCAATTAACTTTAGTAAACAATAATCTTTAAGACCCATAATTAAAGTAAGCTTAAATTCCATAAATAAAGAGTAAAAAAAAAAGAGTTTGGGTCTTCTTGGTTGAAAGACGCCAAGAATCAATCCCACATACCTTAGTCAACCAAGAAGAAATAGGAAGAAATTTGATGAAGAAGAAAACCCTTTCTATAAGCTTCAAGACTATCCTTGAATGTTCACATTAGGGAGTTCTTAAGAGAGAGATTGAATATAATTCTAAGAATGAGAATGAATTTTAATGAGAGAAGAAGAGTTTATGTCATTTCAATGTCTTAGGATAGTATAGGAAGTCATAAAAGCCCCTTAGGAGTAGCCGTAACTACAAAAAGAACATTAATGAAGTGGAATAAATTTGTGGCCAAGGGTCCGGTCAGAAGGTCTCATAGACCGTACAAGGTCACACAGACCGTGAACCCTCCGATGAAGCCACACTTAGCCAGATCATAGAAAAATCTGCACGGACGGGATTTATGAAAATAGGCATAACTTCTTGATCCCAACTCGGGATTAGGTGAAACCAGATGAGATACAAAGATAATTCATGCATAAGAAACAATAATTTGTAAATCCGAACATAAATTTCATACAAAATTCATAATAAGTGATAACCATAGGAAATACAACTTGAAATCATGCACTTTTCACAGAAAGAGAAGGTTGGGCTCCATGGGTGAAAGGACCCATGGATGAAGACCCACATACTTTAACTTTGGGATTTTTTAAGATGAGCTTGAATGAAACTTGAAGCTTGAATTGGGTCCTTGAGTTCCAAAATCGAGCTTGAACTCCTTAAATTTGAATGAGAGATTTGATAAAGTCTTGGAGAGGTTTTTGAGAGGGCTTTTTGAGTTATAGAGTAGAACAAATAGCTAAGTATGGGAGATTTCACATTTAAATGGGAATTGGGTTATGAACCCAATGCCCTTGGATAAAATATGGAAAATTGGAAAAATGTTACACTTGTCCACATCTAGTTCGCGACGCGGACCAAACGCGAAGCAAAATAGCACTTATTCACGCTTAAGCAGCGTCGTGCCTGGGGTGCAGATGCTCTCTAGAAATCGATAATTAGTGAAAATTATTTTTCTCTATGGGTCTAGAAAAATTCAGGTTATGCCCATTTCCCACTCAATTATGCCCCTTAATCATGAATATGAAGTCGAATTTTCGAAATCACACACAAAATTTGAGATATACAGAAATTACGATTATTGAGCAATCAGAAGCACTTGAGGGGCATTTCAATATCTCCCCCTTATGAACATATATTCGGCCCCGAGTGTCAAAGAAACATATGTAAGAGATGAAATAATGAGACTCCTAGCCCAACACAAATGTAACAAATGCACTTAGACATCATTTTGAAAAAGTTTCAACATGAATGTCAAAAATCACTATAAACTTATTACCATGAACATGAATTCATGCAAAAATGACATGAGGGATGGATCTTAATACTTGAAATCATAGATAGAACTTAATTTGTTATCTTGGGCTTGATTAGAGTGGAAGATGTATGGATATCACTTTCATGTCCGCTTCCACTTCCCATGTTACACTTTCAACTTGTTCAATCTTCCAAAGGACCTTGACGGATGCTACATCCTTATTCCTCAACTTCACATCCCTCAAAATTAGTAAGGCCACCCTTAAATGATTCACATGTCCTTCTTCACTATGGGAATAAATCCATATATCATCAATATTGACTACCACAAATGTATCAAGGTAGGATTTAAGTACCCTATTCATGAGATCCATAAATATTGTCGGTGCATTAGTCAAGACAAAAGACATTTCTGCAAATTCAAAATGCCCATACCTAGCCCGAGAAGCCATATAGGGAAAATCACACTCTCTCACCCTCACATGGTGGTATCCGGACCGAAGATCAATCTTAGAAAAGTGACTAGCTCCTTATCGGGAAAACATCAAGGAACTCATTGACCATCCAAACAAACTCGATAGGAAGTACTTTAGACTCAACATCTCTAACCCTTACGAGATGGTAAATGCAACCCTTAGAAATCAATTTTGTCCTACTTTAAGACAAGAAATGAATCTACCCTAGCTCACAATATTACAACTCTCCCGCTCAAGTACGGGCTCCTTAGGGAATTGGAATCCAACTTTACAGGTTCTACAATCAATAGAAGCATGATATGCATGTAACCAATCCATCCCAAGAATACTATCAAAATCTACCATATCAAGTTCAGCAAAATCACAAGGCAAGACTTTATGCAATATGAACACAACCATCCCTATAGACTCTTCTAGCAATAATGGACTCACTAATAGGGTAGACACTTCATAAGGTCCACACAACAATTAGGGACACATATTAAGCTTATTGGCAATAAAGGAACAATAAAAGAAAGAGTGACACCAGGATCTATCAATGCATACACATCATAATCAAGAACCTTTAACATATTGGTAGCAACATCGGGCACCTCATCCACCCCTTGCCTTACTTGGAGAGCATAGAACCTATTTTGCCTTGGAGCACCCCCTTGTTGGCCTCCTTTTTCACTATGATCAACATAAGAACTTTTCCCTTGAGATTGGCCACCTTTACACTTGGTTTGAGCATATGGACAATCTGAAATCTTGTAGCCCATCTCACTACACAAAAAGTACGCACCTGTGTTCCTCCAACATGTGCCACCATGATTCCTCCAACATATTGGGCATCTAGGACAAGTCACCCCATCATCACCTCCTTGGAGCCTTTGGTAAGGTACCCAATCCTTAGCAACCCTCTTGTTTGAAGCACTAAAGCATCCTTGGCCTTGAAACTCCTGACCTTGTTGAATCCAGCCACCCTCGAATTGAGCCCTCTTGGACTCCGCACTTCTCCTGTTCCTAAGTTTTCCCCCTCAAGTCGTTTAGCATAGGTCATGAGATGATACAAATCCATATACATCACTTACAAGCATCTTAGTATGACACTTTTCATTTTCGAAGTCGGACACCCCTGACACAAACTTGTTCATCCTTGATCTAGGTTCGACAACCAATTGAGTAGCATACTTGGAGAGCTTGCTGAACTTGAGGGCATACTCTCTCACACACATGGAACCTTGCTTAAGATTCATGACCTCCATCATTTTAGCCTCTCTTAACTCAATAGGGAAGAATTGGTTGAGAAAGGCAGCCTTGAACTCCTCCTAAGGAATAGCATCGTGATTTCCCCTCTCCAACTTCCACTGAACAAACCAAATTTGAGCCACACCTTTAAGCTAATAGGCCACTAGTTCTGCCTTCTCCTCTAAATCTAACCCCATAATAGCTAGCACCTTATATACCTCATCGATGAACTCTTGGGGATCTTCCTCCTCTTTGTACCCATGGAACTCTAAAGGGTTCATCCTCATGAAGTCCATCACTCTTGAGGCTGGAGTATGAGCTTGAGAACCTTGGGTCCCTTGATTCAATTAGTGGGTCATTGCATGTGCCAACATTGCGATGGCATGCTGGAACTATACTTGAATAGCCCCTTCTCCTTGAGGGGTTTGGCCTCTGTGTAAGGGGATGATCTAGAAGAGCAAAGAACATTTGTTTGGGGGAAAAATCCATATCTTTTATCTAAGACATGATATAGATCATGAAGAAGTGAAACATTTCCTAAATTGCCTCGTACCCTCCCACTCATAGTTGTGGCGCACTTCACAACCATGAATAAAAATCTAATTGATGTGGTGTGTTGGATTTTTGAGGACCATTAACAACGTAGTGCTCCGGTACCAAGCCTGTCACTACCCAAGCCTAGGGCCTAGACATGACACGACGT
This sequence comes from Solanum medicagineum, assembly GCA_026153255.1. Classification (NCBI taxonomy): domain Eukaryota; kingdom Viridiplantae; phylum Streptophyta; class Magnoliopsida; order Solanales; family Solanaceae; genus Solanum; species Solanum medicagineum. Next base: position 16,942 of record JAPFFP010087021.1, read on the forward strand.
ATAAGAAGTCTTAAGACATCCCAAACAAGCCTGTTGATTGCAACATGCACACATCCTTAGTTGCGGAAGCAAAATTAAACAAAAATAAGTCATTTGGTAAAAAAGGAAAAAATAGGACTAAGGGGTCTTTGATAATCACAAAAGCATAAGAAGAGTCAAGCTCGTAGCATATATAAACAAAGTATCCAACAAATACCTCAACTTTAGAATTGAATGGGGGCCAAGACACTTCCCGGACTGACCCTCATAATACAAATAGTAAGTATCCAACACAAAGAAAAAGTCTATGATGACCAAAGCCTAGGGCTTAGACATGACACGGCCCAAGGGCAACCCGAAGGGAGCCCAAGCAAGCCTCTTAGAGCATCGTTACACATCCTTGTTCGTGAAAGCAATAAATCAAGCATAAAAAGATAAAAGAATGGGGAAACTGGGGCTATGGGAGAACATTTCCATATCATCATACTTAAGAGACAAGAGTCAAGCAGATATTATAGATACATAATGTGTCTAACAAAAACCTTTAATACATAGATAAGAGCGGGGCTAAGACAAGTAACTGCGCTAACCCTCATAGTCTTAATGGACAATAAAGAAGAATATCTCAATACATAATAGAACAAACATAGAACAAGGTCCCTGAAGTGGAAGACTAACCAACTATCTTGAATAGCACCAAACTAGCCACGTGGAGGAGGAGGATCAACTTGGGCACCGGTTCCTACATGGTGACATCGTGTAGGCATAGAGTATGCGTTAGTACATTTGAATGTACAAAGTATGTAGGATGCAATGCAACAAGAGATATGTATCATAATCAAAATGCATAACAATAGGCAATAGGAATAATATAACAATATGGCGTATATGATCAATGCATAAGTAAAACACGCTTGAGTAACTCATGCTCACATAGATGTCATATGTGTAGAAGAGACCAAGCTAGATTTCCAAATGTACAACCCTTTGGTAGGTTAATGATGATGCTGCCCTATCACTTAGATGGATGAGTACTAACCCTCGTCTATGTTGGTGATAATGCCGCCCCATCACCATGGTGGAGAAGTACAAACCATTCCCTAGGTTGATGAGTACAAACTCCCATTTAGGTTATCCAGGTTCTTAGTCCCCCCTAATTGGGCATCTTCTAATGCAACACTTTATATAGAATTTATCACGTACATAGTCTCACCTCATCATCATTTAGTCATTCATATCATATCTCATGCTTTGGACCTTCAACTCCTCAAGAAACCACATCTGGACCTTTTATTAAACAATTTGAGGGTATGTAATGCTAGTATAAAACCATGAAATATAGAGATGAAATCATGCAAGAAAGTTCGGTATAAAACCATCAATCAACACCTTACAATACCCATAAGCAATCTACATCGAAATCCCTTCTCAAATCTCAAAATAGATGAAGAGTTATAGCTCAAACATGGCAAAATAGTCACAACTTTACATAGCTTTGACATAGTGTACAGTGAATTTCATAATAAGCAAGACCCATTTGTAAATCAACTTAAATCATGTAATTTGAGTAAAAGCAGGATTGGGTATCATGGGTGAAAGGAACCCATGAAAGAAACTTGCATACCTTAGCTTACAGATGAACTTGGTAAAGATTGGAGATGGAGACTTGAAGCTTGAAGAAGAACCTTGAAGGAGAACCTTAGCTTGGGATGAGGGTTTTTGGACTTGAATTTGGGAGTGAAAATATGGGTAAGTGTTTCAGTGAGTATTGGGGAATGTTTAGGACGATATGAGGGTGAAATATGACTAAGTATTGGTAAGAACACGGCTGGGAACACTTAGGCCCAAGACCCCAAAGCCTTCGACCGAGATAGAAATGACTGGCAACAAAATACAAAGGTCCACGACACAGACCTATCGCAGAGGCCTAATTAACACATGTCCTCGACAGTTATGTGTCGCGGTGCTGTCGCGGATCGTCTTTGGAAATTGAAATTTTGGAAATTTGAAATTGTGATACGATTTCTCTAAAATTGGGGTTAGACCCTTTTCCCCCTAATTTTGACCCCCTGAACAAGAATATGAAGTTGGATTTTCTATACCGCACATGAAATTTGAGATATATGGAATTTGAAATTTTGAGCATTTCGAGGTACATTTTCGGGCACTTTTTGGGGTTATTTCAAAGCCCCAATATAGCATGAATAATATAGATATTTCCCCCATAGTGGAGGACTCCCCACAGCTTTCTTCAAGAATCACACAAGCCACTTGGATGAGGACGATCAAAAGGAGTTCCAATTCCTACATGGTGATATGATGTAGGCATAGTGTATGCATTAGTACGTTTGAATGTTCTAAGAATGTGGTATGCAATGTAACAAGAATCATAAGTCATAATAATAATATGCTTAATCATAATCAATGAACATAAGCTCAATATGGAATGCATGCTCAAAACCTTACACAAACATGCATGAGATTTGCCAAATAGCCACCCACTCACCTTACGACAAAACCTTTTCGGAGAGTATTACCAATACCCCTACATTATGACATAACATTTTTGGTAGGTAGTATAAGTTGTCTCTTACCTTACAATATCATCGTTTTGGTTGGAGTCATAATTTATTCTACCTTACGGCATGGCCGTTTCAGTAGGTATTGTAGGATGTCCTTACTTTACAATATAATCTTTTTGGTATGAGTTAAGAGATATCCTTACCTTAAGATACAATTTTTTTTATAGGAGTCATGATTTATTGTACCTTACAACATGACCTTTTCGATACATATTATAAGATGTCCTTACCTCACAATATAATCTTTTCGGTAGAAGCACCAAAAAATAGCTCATCAACCATTACATCGAACAATCAAGAAAGGGCTTCACATTTCATGTGAGTGTAAAACATAGCATAAGTGTTCAAAAATTCTCTTGTAGATAATGGGAACTTTTGATGGGCTTAATACATGCATGGGAACCCATAATTATCTTGAAATCACTTGACTTGTAAATCATGTAAACAACATGAGAATCCTTGTTATGTAATTTCATCAAACACATAGTGGGTATATGTAATTCAAGAGTATAGAACAAGAAGGAGTAAAACCAAATCATATCAAAGTCATTCAAATCAACCCACTAATATGGTAGTGAAACCCTCATTTTGAGTATCATGAAATCCATCTAAAAAGTTCACAATAGTTCATAGTTTTCAAAGCTCAAATCATGCATAATCTAAATACAAATAAATCAACTCATGGAATAAGTTTAAAGTACATATTCATGAATAATCAACAATACTTGATAAATCCCCAACATGAATTTCATACAAAATTCATAATTAGTGATACCCATAGGTAATACAACTTGAAACCATGCAATTTTCATAAAAATAGAAGGTTGGGCTCCATGGGTGGAAGGAACTATGGATGAAGAGGCACATATCTTAAGCTTGAGATTTCATTAGATGAGCTTGAAGGAAACTTGAAGCTTGGATTAGGTCCTTGAGTTCCAAAATTGAGCTTGAAATACTTGAATTTGAATGAGAGATTTGATAAAGTCTTGGAGAGTTTTTTGATAGGATTTTGTGAGTTATAAAGTTAAAAAAATGGTTAAGTATGGGAATCGCAATGCCCTTGGTCGAAATGTGGAACACATGGAAAATTTTAAAATGGTTGCGTCCAATCCGCAAGGCAGACCAAACTGGAAGCAAAAATAACACTGTCCCACGCCGAGGACACATCGCGCTTGGGGCACAAATGCTCTCTAGAAATTAAAAATTAGCAAAAATTATTTTTTTCTGTGGTCTTCTCAAATCCAGATAATACTCATTTCCCACTCAATTTTGCCCTTGATCAAGAATATGAAGTCGGACTTCTAAAATCACACGTACATTTTGAGATATATAGAAATTATGGTTATGGGGCATTCTAAAGCACTAGATGGTCGTTTGAAATGCTCAGGTTAAGTGACCCTCTATGATTCTAGAGGCTTCATCTTGATAGGATGAAGAAAATGACCAGCAGCAACAACTGCTGCAATAACAACTTTTGTAAACTCCCAAACTCTCTGATGGGGTGCTAGGATTTACTCTAAACCCTAAGTGCTCAAGTAGACTATCCTATCCCACCAAATTCAAAGTTCTAGACTCAATGGAGTTGTCAAAATTTTCATACAAGTCCATCTGATAAAAAAGAACATCCCACTCTTAAGTGTTGGTATCAACCAAAATCTACCAAGGAGCTTGGAATTAGTTCAGAAGTCTTGAGAACTGAACAATCATTCTAGGCCAAATTCAATATTCCTAAGCTAGCTACACTTATAGAATTTTCATACGAGAATAATTTCCATAAACATTGACTAAGGTTAGACTTAGACCAAATTTCAAAAGTTAATACACCAAATAATTTAAACTCATACCGAAAGCCTCAGAACTCGAACCGATCAGCTTCTAGCCTAAAATGATCACCAAACTTGTCAATGCAGATGGCGTAAGGATTGGTCCCATAAATGCAAAATTCCTCAAGAGGTACTACCCTTGAAGT
>JAPFFP010087031.1:0-21471 GCA_026153255.1 Solanum medicagineum
AGTCTTGGTCCCAAGGGTTCCCATACGTGTTTTTACCTGTACGTAGCCTTATTTCACCCTCATAACATCCTCAATATTCCCCAATATCCGCTCAAACACTTAGACTCAGATTTTACCCTAAATTCAAGTCCCAAGCTTAAGACCAATCTTAAGGATTTCTCCAAGGTTCTCATTCAAGCTTCAAGTCTCCATCTCCAATCTTCTTCAAGGGTTCTCCAAAGTCAAGGTATGTGGTGTTGAGCCATATGGGTCCTTTCACCCATGGTGTCTAAACCCTCTTTTACTTAATATTGCATGATTCAAAGTTGATTTTACATGTGGGTCTTGTATATTGATAATTTTGTTGCACAGTGATTTTAGTTCATGAAAGTATGATTGTTTTAGCATGTTTTGAGCTTCAAATCTTAGATCTAATATTGGATTTGGTGAGGGGTTTTGATATGACTGTCTTGGGGGTGTTGTAGGATGTTGATTAAAGGTTCTACCATTGATTTTCTTGCATGATTTCATTTCTAAATTGCATGCTCTTTTACCCCTATTACACACCCCCAAGGTGTTTGAAAAAATGTCCGGTTATGGGTTCTTGAAGAAATGAAGGTCTAAATCATGAGATATGATATGATTGACTATATGATGATGAAATGAGCTTATGTACATGATGAATACTATCTAAAGTGTTGTGGTAGACCATTCCCAATTTGGGGGCATAGTTGAGGGGTCAAAGACTCAACCACTAGGGTGATGGGTGCGATCATCACCAACCTAGTTGAGGGTTGATTGCTCAACCACTAGGGTGATGGGTGCGATCATCACCAACCTAGTTGAGGGATTAATTGCTCAATCGCTAGCGTGATGGGTGCGATCATCACCAACCTAGATGAGGGGTTTGTACTTCACACACTAGGGTGATGGGTGTTATCATTACCAACCCCAAGGGGTTTATACCTTGGCAAACTAGCTTGGTCTCCTCTTCACATATGATATTCTATATGAGCATGATTTACTTAAGCATGTTTTACTTATGCATTGATCATACATGTCATATTGCTATATTATGCTTATTGCCTATCGTTATGCATTTTGAATTATGATGCTTATCTCTTGTTGCATTGCATCCCACATACTTAGTACATTCAAACGTACTAATGCATACTCTTTCCTACATGATATCATCATGTAGGGACCGGAGCTCCTATTCATTCTTCTTGTGGCTAGATGGATTGTTCAAGTTAGCATTTGGTGAGTCCTCTATTCCATGAACAAGGACTATTCTCTCACATTATGTATTAAGATTCCCTTTACTTTATTAAATACATATGACTATGAGTGTGAGCCCGATTGTATATCTTGACCCCCGCCATTATCTATGTACTAGAGGTGTTGTTGGACAAAGATATGTATTTATGCTATGAGTTGATTATATTATCTCTCGAGTCTATGTTACGACAAGTTCTCTTAAGCTCCCTTTTGCCCTTATTTCCATTATTGAAATGTCATTTAATTGTTTCCATGACCAAGGATGTGTAATGATATGCTTTGAGGCTTGTTTGGGGTTCCTTCGGGTTCCCCACTTGCCGGTCACGTCTAGGCCCTAGGCTTGGGTCATGACACGGGTGAGACTCTATTTTTTGGTTAATACTTTAAATATCCCTTTCATTCCCTTTAAAGTCTCATCTTGGTGGTCTGCCCTCTTCAACAACTTTTCGAACATCTCTTCAATCCTTGAGTTACTTGACCCGGCCTCACGGTTCTGAGGTGGCATATAAGGACCATTCCTTTAGCCCTCTCTTCTTCCCCATTCGGCATCTGGAACTCTCTCTCTCATAGTATCCGCCCTGATTATCACCATACACCCTATCACGGTTGAAGTTCCAACCTTGATTCCCGAAGCCTTGCCTCCAATAGTCTGAATTGGACCCTTGGGGGTTGTTCTAGAAACCCGCCACTTGGTTTCTTACAAAACATGCATCTTCATCAAAGAATGGATTTTCATAGATGGGAGCCTTCGGAGGTTGGTGGGTGACTGCCTTGACACTTGCTTGGTTTTGCTTTAAAACCAAGTCCATGCTTTTGCGCAATTGAGTAAGTTGCTCCATAATCTCTTTGTTTACCTTGGCTTGCTCATTGTAGGTATTGACCGCACAAGAAGGTTTCATCGTACCTCACTCTCGTTGACCCCATGCTCTATTTGTTTTGACGACTTGCTCCATCCTTGCGGCTATCAACGTAAAAGGTTGGTCAAGGAACATGCCTCCCATGATTGTATCGGCATAAGCTTGACTATTCTCGTTAAGTTCCCGATAGAAAATCTCAACTAAGGCATCATTAACAATCTTATGATCGGGGACCATCCTCAAACATTTGCTAAACCTTTCCCATGTTGTGCTAATAGAGTCACCCGACGATTGCTCAAAGTTCTTGATTTGGTCCTTGAGTTTCAACTTCTTAGATCTTGGAAAATATCTTTTAAGAAATACTCTCTGAAGCTCAACCCAACTTGTAATAGTACTCGGAGGAAGCTCAGACAACCATGTAGCTGCATTGCCAATCAATGACAATGAAAACACTCTTAAACTAGTAGCATCAAGAGAAAGTTTTTGTGTCCCCATGACACTCTTGCAAACAAACACCACATTTTGGAGATGATGGTGGGGATCCTCTGAAGGTAGCCCTATGAATAGTCCGCAGTTTTGGAGCATTTGGAGCAATCCACTCGATACCGTGAACTTAGTATTGTCGGTAAAGGAGGCAGTACTATAGCACTGGTAATATTCATAGCCATAGGGTTCAATCGATATTGATTCCATCCATAAGCATTTTCATTACGGCCTGTTACCCCTTGGTTGTGGATTCTCCTCTCTTCCCATATCCTCATTCATATTCATATCCTCCTCTACCTTGATATCCTCATTCACTTGAGCCATTCTTCTCACTAGTCTATGGATCTCAACATTGGTCGAAGCTAAGGGATTGCCTTGGCTCCTTGTGTTGGGCATACAACCTAGTACATCTTACAAATAAATTAAACAACAAAAACAAAAACAAAAGTAAAATACAAGAGATTTTAGGAATCAACACTAGAACTAATTAATACTGAATTCAACTCAAAACCTAGCCGTATTCCCCGACAATGGCACTATAATTATTGGTGATGTTTATGCTCCAATAAGAAAGAGGTCGCTATCAACAATTAACCTAACCGAAGGTTAGCGTCAAATCCACAGTGAATATGGGGCTTGAGTACAAGAATCCACTACTAATCATTTCAAGCATAAATAACTAAAATCTCTATATTGGGGGGGGGGGGGTTGTGATTCAAAAACAAAGTAAAGTAAACACTAAACTATGATGCGAGAAATACTCAATTTTAGGGGCAACTTGAGAATTTGTGTTCACCATGGTTTGTTGACTCAATTACCCTAGGTAACATAACTACAATTGAAAATTCGCATGCAGGAAGGTATCTTAGGTTCTTCTACCCCTTTTGGGAAGGTAAAGGTCGAATTTCACCATGGCACTTGGTCGGCTACCATGGCGTGCCAACTAACTGTTACCAATTGTCCCAGTCAACCTCCCTTTGGTCAAGTTTGGTTGATTAGATGAGAACACATCAATCGAATCTGGTCATCTACTTCCCTTTTCCTATTCGCCACTACCTTTGTCGGGCTAGTGATAGTAGGCGGGGTTTGGTGTTGGCCACCACCAAACGACAATCATAATGAAGGGAAATAGACAATACATGCAAACCCCAATCATAGAAATGTGATAAACCTAGGTTATTTCAAGTCAACTACTCATGATTTCCACAACCCCAAGTTGTGGGTGCTTAGCTACTCATGGCTAAGGCAAAACAAGAAAAAATGCAAATACAAGACATAAGTGAAAGTTTCGCCAAAAACACTGAAGAGTGTAGGCACCACAAATTACAAACCCAAAATCTTGATTGATCAACAATGAATACATAGCAAGATTTGCAATCCCCAAAATGGGTTTTCCAAGAGAGAATAATAAACTAATCTAAAACCCTAAAATACTCTTGAGAGAATATTCAAAGGCAAGTCCTATCTTCTAAAATCTAGAATCTCCTCATAAAAACCTAGCTTAATGTATTTATTGTGTTTACAAATAAACCCTAAAGATAACATAAAAAAGACAGCTAACAGCTGGTATGCCTTGCAAGAACGACTTGTAGGGTGACCAACGACTCGTAGTCGGGGTCTCGTATCAGGTTCTTGGCATCTTAGACTGAACTGTTACAACCCATAGGTACGAGTCGTTGGTTTAGCTATGACTCGTATGTTCCTCTCATAGTATTGGCCTTAAATTTTTCATCCAACATTTTGACTCTCTGATTCCTGCTACGAGTCCACCTATGCGAGTCATGGTGATACATAGACTCGTAGGGGTGACCTCCACTTAGCAGATTTTTGAATTTTGGTCTCTGTTTCTTGCTACTACACACCTTACGACTCGTAGCTTGGGCTAGACTCGTAGGTGACCTCGTATGTCCTATGATTAAGCAAATTCTGCAACTTTTCTTTAAAATCGTGCCAACCTAACTTTTCTGTAAGAACAACACAAAAACACATAAAAATCATAAAAAGTCACATTAAGAACTCACAAAATCCCTTGTTTTGGACATCAAATGTGTTGTATTTTGATAGCATATCAGTGGTCGATTTTCTCAAGGAACAAGTTCTAAGACCAAGAGTCATCCAATTCTTCCAGCAAGAGGTTTGCCAATGATAGGGTGTCTAATCAAAGGTTCCAAGGCAGCAATGGAGGAATGATAAAGCCTAGATGTCCAAGGTGTAAAAAGAATCATAGTGGTCCTTGTTGAGAATTCAAATGCTTGCTTTGGTTGTGGTACAGTTGTCCACAAGATTATTGATTGTGCTCATGCTCAACCCAAAGGTAGAGATGGCCTTCTTCAAGGAAAAGGTGCTAATGTAGGCCAAGAGGAAGGGGAGGTCATCAAGGAGGTGCTCCATGGCAACATAAATTCTATGCTCTTCAAGGAAGACAAGCAGTTGATGAGGTGCCCGATGTTGCTACTGGTATATTAAATGTTTTTTTAATTTTGATGTGCATGCATTGATAGACCTGGGTGCCACTCTTTATTTTATTACTCCTTTTGTTGCAAAAAAGATTCATGTTATTCTCGAATTGTTGTGTGAACCTTATAAAGTGTCTACCCCCATTAGTGAGTCCATTGTTGCTAAAAGAGTCTATAGAAATTCTCCCGTGTTCATTTTGCATAAAATCTTGCCTTGTGATTTTTTTGAATTAAATATGGTGGATTTTGATGTCATTCTTGGGATGGATTGGTTGCATGCATATTATCCTTCTATTGATTATAGAACCTGTAGGGTTAAATTCTAGTTCCCCAATGAGCTCATCCTTGAGTGGGAAAGTCGTGATGTGGTGGTCAAGGGTAGATTCATTTCTTGTCTTAAAGCCCAAAAGTTGATTTCTAAAGGTTGTCTTTATCATCTTGCGAGGGTTAGGGATGTGGAGTCCAAAGTCCTTCCTATTGAGTCAGTTCCGGTGGTTAGTGAGTTTGTTGATGTCTTTCTCGATGAGCTTCTCGGTGCTCCTCCTGAAAGGGAAGTAGATTTTGGTATAGACCTCCTTCCCAATACTCAACCCATTTCTATTCCCCCTTACCATATGGCCCCGGCGCAGTTGAAGGAGCTGAAGGAGCAATCGAGGGATTTGTTGAAAAGGGGTTTTATAAGTCCTAGTAAGTCACCTTGGGGTGCACCGGTGTTCTTTTTGAAGAAGAAAGATGGTTCTCTTAGAATGTATATTGATTACCGGCAACTTAATAAAGTCACCATAAAGAACAAGCACCCTCTACCAAGGATTGATGACCTTTTCGATCAACTTCAAGGGGCTAGTCACTTCTCTAAGATTTATCTTCGGTCTGGGTATCACCAAGTGAAATTAAGGGAGTGTGATATGATGATGTTGATGCTCCAATAAGAAAGTGATCATTGTCAGCAATTAACCTAACCAAGGTTAGGATCGAATCCATAGGGAATACAGGGCTTGGTTACAAGATTTCACTATTAATCATTTCTAATTTATTACTACAATCACTAAATGGGGGGGGGGTTTGTATTTTAAAAACAAAATAAAACTACCACTAACTATAACGCGAGGAAACACTCAATTCAAGGGACAATTTGGGAATTGTGTTCCCTAGGTTCGTCGACTTGATTACCCTAGATAACATAACTACAATTGGTGATTTGCATGCAGGACAGTAACTTAGGTTCTTCAAGCCCTCTTGTGAAGGTGAAGGTCGAATTTCACCATGGCGCTTGGTCGGCAACCATGGCGTGCCAACTAACCGTTGCCTATTGTCCCAGTCAACCTCCAATTGGTCAGGCTCAGTTCATTAGGCGAGAACACATCAATCGAATTCTGTCATCTACTTCCCTTTTCCTATTCATCACTACCTTGGTCGGGATTGTGATAGTAGGTGGGGTTTGGTGTTAGCCAATACTAAACGGCAATGATAATGAAGGGAAATAGATAATACCATGCAAAACCCCAATCATAGAAATTCAAGAAACCTAGGTCATCTCAATGTCAACTACCCATGGTTCCCACAACCCCAAGTTATGGGTGCTTAGCTACTCATGGCTAAGGAAAAACACACAAGAAGCAAAGAATAGACATAGTTGAGAGCTTTACCAATACCAATAAAGAAAGTAGGCACCACCAATTGCAAACCCACAAGCTTGAATGATCAATAATGAGTACAAGACAAGGTTGCAATCCCCAAAAATGGGTTTTCCAAGAGAGAACGATAAACTACCCTAAAAAACTAAGAAAAGCTTCAAAATGTATTCTCAATAGTCTCCTGGTCGAACTTCTTCTAAAAACCCTAACTTAAACTATATATAGTATTTATAGAACAACCCTAAAATTTACACAGGATATACAAATGGCAACTGATAAGTTACGCAGGTACGACTCGTAGGATGACCTATGAGTCGTAGTCGGGGTCTCGTATCAGGTTCTTGTCATCTTGGACTAAACTGGTATGATCTATAAGTACGACTTGTTGCTTGAGCTACGACTCGTATGTTGGTCTCGTAGTCTTGCTCTTCAGTTTTTGGTCCAACATCTTGGTTCTCTGATTCTTGCTACGAGTCCACCTATACGAGTCGTAGTGTGACTTACGACTCGTATGATGGCCTCATAGGGGCAACCTTCACTTAGAAAATTTCTGAATTTTGGTCTCTGATTCTTGTTACGATATCACCTTATGACTCGTAGGGTGAGCTACGACTCATAGGGTGAGCTATGACTCGTAGGTGGGCTCGTAAGGCCTATGCTTCAGCAAAATCTGCAACTTTTCTTCAAAATCAAGCAACCTAACTTTTCTGCAAAACTAACACAAAAACACATCAAAACACTAAAAAGTCACTTTAAGAACTCACAAAATCCCTTGTTTCAGGTACCAAATCTGTTGTATTTTGACAGCACATCAACGCCTTCAACTTAGAATTGTTGTTTGTCCTCAAGCGACGACTCAATGTACGTAGACAAAGAGAAATACATAGCAGCTATACAAATGACATATACAACAACTCCTTTGATTTGAGTACCCAACTACTATTTTTACAACATGATTGCAAAGTTATTTAATAAACAAGAACATAATGAGAGACCTGAATCCAACTATGACAAGCTAAGGAGCATCAACCGTCCACAATTGTTGGTATAGTCATATGCTACTTAAGTAGTGCAAATGCCCTCGCTGGAAAGAAGTCCCCCACACTTGATCAAAAGCATTTGGAATTCAGGAACTAAGGAAGCATTCTCACTCTCACAATTGAAATTCAAGTCATACTGACTAACACCATAGGCTTGCCTCTGTACTCATCTTCTGGCTAGGTGATAAAGTGAAGTTGGATCACTCTAGGACTTATAGGCTTGTGACATAGGTTCATGGTGCTTTGGTATGTTATTTTGGGAAAGTAGTGACTAAAATCTATCCTTAAACCATGTTTACCAACACTTTTTTCTTTCATAATCCAACCCATTTTTAATCACTCCACCCTTATTCTCCCGTTTTGAACTTTTCTCGAGTGCTTTCTTTATCTTTTTCAACTGTACCTCGATTTTAGACTCATTTATGCTATTTTCCTCAACTCAAGGCACTTTTCTTTTCTTTTTCTTCACTTGATTCATGCTTTTTCATTTCTTTCTTGATTTCCCAACTAACCACCTTATTATTATTATTTCACCACAATAAGGGCCACCCCCAACTTAGGCTTTTAGCTTCAGGTGAAGTACACAATATCTATGACTCAAACCAGGGCCACTAACTGCAGCCACCCTCAACTTAGGCCTTTGGCCTCAATCAAGGTTCACATGTTCAAGGATAGACCAGGGTCAATATCAAGGCATTTCATTAAACAAGGTTAAACTAGCAAGGTATCAAGAAAGAATGAGTACATGATAAGCTCAAAAGTTTGGAACAAGGGATTCACTCACTCATCTAGTAGGTCATTTAGGCTAAAAGTGGTTTCACTTAAAGAACAAACGCCTAAGATCCTTTCCATATCCACCACATCACCAATCCAACTTTAGAGTAACAAGGCAAGTTCTGGGTCCATACAAAATGCATGAATGCAGCAAAATAACCTCACAGCACACATGGAAATTGCATCCACAATCAAGTATAGACTCACAGGTCAGGCTGTCAGTCTCAGCTTACCTTCACAATATCAGAACAAACATTACCAGATACTCAAAAATGTATGAATGCATCAATAATCACAACCTCAATAATCTTGAGGGTACCCAATTTTTCATCAAAACATTAAAAACATATCTAAAAATTATGTATATGCCAATAGATAACACTACTATGAATTTACCCATTATCTACACTACCTAAATATGGCGTTTCAATAAAAAAGTAAACATCCACAAGGAAAAAGAAACATGGGAAGAAAGCCTTGGGATAAAAAATAGGGGACGTCATGAACATGAGGCTACTCAAACTTCACCTTAATCCATAACTTCCATCACCCCACCAAAATGTGATACTTTGTCCTCAAAGTAAAACACAAAGAAAAGGTGCAAGGAACGTACCATTGGGTTGCCTCTTAGGAAGTGCTTGATTTATTATCGCGGCACAACAGAAAGCTCTTGTGTTCATGCTTTTTCAAGGTCCAAATCTTCCACTGTTTTGATTTCTTCCATGTCATCCATATACCGTTTGACCCTTTGTCCATTGACTTTGAAAGTTTTTCCATCCTTGCTTTCTAGCTCAATGGCTCTATGACTAAAGACAAGCGTTACTTTGAAAGGCCCCATCCACTTAGATTTGAGTTTTCCAGGAAACCACCGCAACCTGGAGTTGTAGAGCTGTACCATGTCTCCCTGAGCAAATTGGCGATCTTTAATTCTGCGCTAAACTTTCATTCCTTGCTTGTACAAGGCTGAGCTCTTATATGCACACAATCTAAACTCATCAAGCTCATTTAACTGCATCAACCTAGAAGTTGCAGCTTCATGCCAATACAGATTCAGCTTCTTCAATGCCTATAGTTCCTTGTGCTCAAGTCCGATTAGCAAGTGACAGGCCTTCCCAAACACCAATTGATAAGGGGACATTCTAATGGAAGTCATGAAAACCATCCGGTATGCCCATAAAGCATCATCTAACTTCCTTGACCAATCGGTGTGATTCACATTTACCATTTTGGATAAGATTTGCTATATTTCCCTATTCAATGCTTCCACTTGTCCACTAGTTTGGGGATGGTACGGGATTTCCACTCGGAGCATCACACCATATCTTTTAAGGAGAGCTTTAAATAGCCGGTTGCAAAAATGAGAGCCTCTATCACTGATAATAGCTCATGGCGTACCAAACCTGGAAAAAATATTTTTTGGGGAAATCCGGTAACACTCTTACCCTCACTGTTTGGTAAAGCTATGGACTCCACCCACTTGGAGACATAATCAACTGCAACCAGGATGTATTTATTACCATGAGAGCTGACAAAAGGTCCCATAAAATTAATGCCCCAAGCATCGAATAGTTCTATGACCAAAATAGGATTTAGAGGAAGTTTGTGCCTTTGCGAAACTCCACCCTCCCTTTGATAGCAGTCACAAGACTTAGCATAATCATGGGCGTCTTGATGTATTGAGGGCCAATAGTAACCACATTGCAACACTTTATAAAGTGCCCCCTGCTTATAAAGTGCCCCCGGAACACATCTACGGATGATCCCATCTACACAAATGCAAACAAATATGGCTCATCCTAGAAGAATTTCTTTACATCATACATAAACTTGAGACGTTGATGGGTGTTTAAATCAGGGGGCACTATATCACTCACCAAATAGTTTGCATTAATCTGCAAACCAAGGTATAAGATCATGTGATGCTGCCAGAACTCTTTTATCAGGGTATGAGTCATTTATGTCTAGCCCATCATCAAACTTCATCATTGCCTCATCTTCTAACTTAGAAAGGTGATCGACCACCTGATTTTCTGAACCTTTTCTATCAATCATGTAAAAATTGAATTCCTATAAGAGAAGTACCCATCTAATCAATCTTAGCTTTGCATCTTTCTTTGCCATCAGATATTTGAGCGCCACATGTTCTGTATGCACAATCACTTTAGCTCCCAACAAGTATGAACGGAATTTTTCAAAAGCAAACACTAATGCAAGCAATTCTTGTTAGGTCACAGTGTAATTCTTCTGGGCCATATTCAGTGCTTTGCTGGTATAATAGATTGGATGTAGGACTCTCTCTTCATTGCCCCAACACCACACTAAGTGCAACCCCACTTGCATCACACATCAGCTCAAACGGTTGTGACCAATCTGGAGCGACAATACTGGACGTTGTGGTCAGCCTTCTTTTCAATTCATTGAAGGCTTGCATGCATGCATCATTAGATACAAACTTCGCATCTTTTTCTAGCAACTTACATAAGGGTTGCGAGATCTTTGAGAAATCCTTTATGAAATGGCGGTAAAACCCAGCGTGGCCTTGAAATCTTCTTATACCTTTTATCGAAATTGGCGGTGGCAATTTCTCTGCCACCTCGATTTTTGTTTTATCCACCTCAATTCCCTTGCTTGAAATTCTGTGACCAAGTACGATGCCATCTTTGACCATAAAATGGCATTTCTCCCAATTTAACACCAAGTGACTCTCGACACACCTCAGCTATACATCACACAAATGTAAAAGGCATTTTCTAAAAGATTGGTCGACTATACTAAAGTCATCGATGAACACCTCAATAGTACTTTCAACCATGTCCAAGAAGATAGACATAATACATCTTCGAAACGTGGCTGGAGCATTACAAAGTCCAAAAGGGCATTCTCTTAAATTCAAAAGTACCATAGGAGCATGTGAACGTTGTCTTCTGTTGATCCTCTGGCACAATAACAATTTGATTGTACCCGAAATAATCGTCAAGGAAACAATACCATCCCATTTCTGCCGATCTGTTGAGCATTTGATCTATGAAGGGCATAGGAAAATGATCTTTCTCAGTAGACATTTAATTTTTTATAATCCATGCACACTCTCCATCTGGTGACTGGTCTCATGGGGATCAAATCGTTCTTTGCATTAGGCACCACTATGATACCTCCCTTTTTTGGGACAAACTCCACTGGAATCACCCACCCACTATCAGCAATTGGGTAGATTACTCCTGCATCTAACCCCTTGATTATTTCTTTCCTCACTACCTCTTGCATTGGGGGGGAGGGGGGTTTTCAACCGCCTCTTTGATGCTCAATACTCACTTTATAATCCTTGACTAACTGGATCTTATTAGTGCATATCCCAGGAGGTATGCCAATGATGTCTACAATTGTCCACCCAATAACTCTCTTATACTACTTGAGAACTGAAACTACGGCTCCTGTTTGGGCTTCACTCAAATCTGCTACAATGATGACAGGTAATATGCTATTCTCTCCCAAGTGTGTGTATTTTGGATGCGATGGTAGTGCCTTTAACTCTAACTCAGGTGGAACTTCTATAAAGGGCTTTGCAGGTGGCGTCTCCGTGTTACACAAGTCAAACTCCAACCTTGCTTGTCGCCACGTCCCAAATGACACCCCAAGAGCATTTACTGTTTCCTCATAATCAGGAATGTTGTCATCATCGAAGTTCATCAAAATAGCTGCCAAAGGATCAACCCCAAGCCTCAACTCTACCAGGATTTCTGCTTCATCATCCTCATCCATTGAGATCATTGAGATGACTTGAAACTCAAAACTCTTTCTATCCTGCTGATCCACTTGAAACACCACTACTTCACCAAACCTGAAAGTGAGTAGACTCTTCTCCATATCTACTAGCGCTCGACCTGTGGCAAAGAAAGGTCTCCACAGAATGATTGGAACTGCAAAATCAACCTCACAGTCAAATATAACAAAATCTGCGGGAAATATAAATTTATCTACCTCTGCCAAAACATCACACATGATGCCACAGGCTTCTTGATTGGTTTATCTGCCATCACCAGCTGCATCTTTGTAGGAACAAGGCTCCCCAAACTAAGCTTTCTGAATATGGAAAGAGGCATTAAGTTGATGCTAACCCCTAAATTGCATAGTGCTTTAGCAAACGCTAGTTCTCCTACAGTGCATGGTATGGTGAATGCACCTGGGTCTTCACACTTTTGCACTCTCGACTTTGTGGTGATGGCACTACAACATTGAATATTTTTGGAGAGGTCTTGGCTCACTTTTAATTTCTTCTTGACTAGGTCTTTCATCCATTTGGCATGTCCCGAAATCATCTCAAGTGCTTTTATCAATGGGATATCGACTGACAACTTCCTAAGCATTGCCAAGAACTATTCAAACTTACTTTCCTCCTTTCTCTTCCCAAGCCTTTGAGGAAAAGGAGGAGGGGGTCTGGGGAAGGTTTTATACTTCTTGGGTTGTTCGTCTGTATTGCATGCCTAGGTTACCTCATTCCTTCTCTTCTTGCGGTTCCCATTTTCCACCTTTGGCATAGGGGGGCACAACACTTTTGCCACTCCGACTCATCATTGCCATGCAATGCCCTTCGTTTTTTGGGTTTTGAATTGTATTGCTTGGTAGGTTACCCTTTTGGCGCTGATTCAATTGTGAAGAAACTTGTCCAAATTGTTGCTCTAGTTGCTTAATAGCCACTGAGTGAGACACTATTTTCAGGTTAATACTTGAAGTATCTACTTTCAATCCCTTTAAAGTCTCATCTTAATAGTCGGCTCGCTTCAACAATTTTTCGAACATTTCTTCAATCCTTGAGTTGCTTGATCCGACATCACGATTGTGTGGTGGCACATAAGGACCATTCTTGTAGCCCTCTCTTCTCCCCCGTTCTACGTCTAACACTCTCTTTCTCATAGTATCCACCCCAACTATCTATATACATCCCATCACGGGTGAAGTTCTGACCTTGATTCCTGGACCTTTGGGGGTTGTTCCAGAAAGCCACTGCTTGGTTGCTTACAAAACATACATCCTCATGAAAGAATGGATCATCATAGGTAGGGACCTTCGGAGATTGGTGTGTGACAGCCTTGACACTTGCCTAATTTTTCTTTAAAACCAAATCCATACTTGTGTGAAGCTGAGCTAGTTGCTCCATGATCTCTTCGTTTACCTTCGCTTGCTCATTATTTGTGTTAACCGCACAAGAGGGTTTCATCACACCTCGCTCTCATTGTCCCCATGCTCGATTTGTTTTGACCACTTGCTCCATTCTTATGGCTATCAATGCAGAAGGTTGGTCTAGGAACATGCCTCCCATAATTGTGTCGGCGCAAGCTTGACTATTCTCGTCAAGTGCTCGATAGAAAATTTCAACCAAGGCATCGTTAACAATCTTGCGATCAGGGACCATCCTCCAGCATTTAGTAAACCTCTCCCATGTTGTGGTAATAGAATCACCTGGCAATTGCTCAAAGTTGTTGATTTGGTCCTTGAGTTTCAACTTCTTAGATCTTGGGAAATATCTTTCAAGGAATACTCTTTGAAGTTCACAACTTGTGATAGTGCCAGGAGGAAGCTCGAAAAAATCATACAACTGTATTGCCAGTCAATGATAGTGGAAACACTCTTAAACCCACAAAATCAAGAGAAAGGTTTTGTGTCCCTATGACACTCTTGCAAAAAAACACAACATTTTAAAGATGACAGTGGGAATCCTTCGAAGGTAGCCCTGTGAATAATCCATAGTTTTGGAGCATTTGGAGCAATGCACTCGATACCGTGAAATTAGTATTTATCGGTAATCGAGGCAGTACTATAGCGCCAGTAACATCCATGCCATAGGGTTCAATCTATATTGATTACATCCATAAGCATTTTCATTGAAATCCCTGAGTGTGGCCTGTTACCCCTTTGTGGTAGATTCTCCTCTCTTCCCGTATCCTCATTCGTATTCATATACTCCTCAACCTCGATATCGTCATTCACTTGATCCATTCTTCTTGGTAGCCTATGGATCTCTAAATTGAGTGGATCTAAGGGATTGCCTTGGCTCCTTGTCTTGGGCATACACCTTAGTATACCCTGCAAATAAAATCAAACAACACAAGCAAAAAACAAAAGTAAAATACAAGAGACTTTAGCAATCAACACTAAAACTAACTAATAGTGAAATGAAATCAAAACGTAGCTGTATTTCCCGGCAACGGAGCCATAATTTTTTATGACATTCATGATCCAATAAGAAAGCGATCATTGTCAGCAATTAACCAAGGTTAGGATCAAATCCACAGGGAATACAGGGCTTGCTTACAAGATTTCACCACTAATCATTTCTAGCATTTATGACTACAATCTCTAAATGGGGTGGGGTGAGGGCTGGGGCAGGGGTTTTGTATTTCAAAAACAAAATAAAACTACCACTAACTATAACGCGAGGACACACTCAATTTTAGGGACAACTTGGGAATTGTGTTCCCCATGGTTCGTCGACTTGATTACACTAGATAACATATCTACAATTGGTGATTTATATGCAGGACGGTAACTTAGGTTCTTTCAGCCCTCTTGTGAAGGTAAAGGTTGAATTTCACCATGACGCTTGGTCGGCAACCATGGTGTGCCAATTAACCGCTACCTATTGTCCCAATCAACCTCCCATCGGTCAAGCTCGGTTGATTAGATGAGAACATATCAATCGAATTCTGTCATCTACTTAGCTTTTCCTATTCATCACTACCTTGGTCAGGATCGTGTTAGTAGGCGGGGTTTGGTGTTGGCCACCACCAAACGACAATGATAATGAAGGGAAATAGATAATACATGCAAAACCCCAATCATAGAAATGCAAGAAACCTAGGTCCTCTCAATGTCAACTACCATGGTTCCCACAACCCCAAGTTGTGGGTGCTTAACTACTCATGGCTAAGGCAAAACATATAAGAATGCAAAGAATAGATATAGTTAAGAGCTTTACCAATACCAATGAAGAAAGTAGGCACCAGACCAATTGCAAACCCATAAGCTTGATTGATCAATAATGAGTACAAGGCAAGGTTGCAATCCCCAAAAATGGGTTCTCTAAGAGAGAACAATAAACTACTCTAAAAAACTAAGAAAAGCTTCAAAATGTATTTTTCAATAGTCTCCTAGTTGAACTTCTTCTAAAAACCTAACTTAAACTATATAGTATTTACAAAAAAAAACATAGGATTTACACAAAAAAGGCAGCTAGCAGTTGATAAGTTACGCAAGTACGACTCGTAGGATGACCTACGAGTCATAGTCGGGGCCTCGTATCAGGTTCTTGGCATCTTGGACTAAACTGGTATGGCCCATAGGTATGAGTCATTGCTTGAGCTACGACTCGTATGTTGGTCTTGTAGTTTTGGTCTTCAATTTTTGGTCCAACATCTTGGCTCTCTGATTCTTATTATGAGTTTACCTATACGAGTTATAGTGTGACTTGCGACTCGTATGATAGACTTATAGGGACGACCTCCACTTAGCAGATTTCTGAACTTTTGTCTCTGATTCTTGCTACGATATCACCCTACGAGTCGTAAGGTGAGCTACGACTCGTAGGTGGGCTTATAAGGCCTATGCTTTAGCAAAATCTTCAACTTTTCTTCAAAATCATGCCAACCTAATGTTTCTACAAAATTAACACAAAAACACATCAAAACACTAAAATGTCACTGCAAGAACTCACAAAATCCCTTGTTTCAGGTACTAAATGTATTGTATTTTGACAGCACATCATGACATTCCCAAGACGGCTTTCCCGGCTAGGTATGGGCACTTTGAGTTTGTAGTTATTTCTTTTGGGTTGACTAATGCACCTGATATATTTATGGATCTTATAAATAGGGTCTCTAAACCATATCTTGACTTGTTTGTCGTTGTTTTTATTGATGATATCTTGTTTTTATTCCCATAGTAAGGAGGAGCGTATGGATCACTTGAGAGTGGTGTTGCAAATCTTAAGGGAGGAGAGGTTGTATGCAAAATATGAGAAATGTGAGTTTCGGTTGAAAGAGGTTGCTTTTCTAGGACATATGGTGTCAGGTGATGGCATTAAGGTGTATCCTAAGAAGACGAAGGTGATTAGAAATTGGCCTAAACCTTTGACTCCATCATACATTAGAAGTTCCTTGGATTTGGCCGATTATTATCGGAGGTTTTAAATAGTTTCTCTTCTATTGCTTCTCCTATGACTAAGTTGACACAAAAGAAGGCGAAATTTGTGTGGACTGATAAGTGTGAAGAGAGTTTCCGAATTTTGAAAGATAAGCTTGTCACCACTCCTGTCTTGTCTCTACGGGAAGGGTTGAAGTATTTGTTGTGTATTATGATGCCTCAAGTATTAGGGTGTGTCTTGATGCAAAGTGGTAAGGTGATAACATATGTCTGTAGAAAACTTAAGGTGCATGAGAAGAACTATCTCACCCACGATCTTGAATTACAGGCCATGGTATTTTCTTTGAAAATTTGGCATCACTACTTGTATGGGGTTCATGTTAATGTGGTTATCGAACACAAGAGTCTCCAATATGTGGTCACCCAAAAAGATCTTAAATTTAGACAAAGAAGGTGGTTGGAGCTCCTTGAAGATTATGATGTGAGTGTGCATTATCACCCCGACAAAGATAATACTATGGCCGATGCTTTCAGTAGGGTGTCTATGGGTAGTATAGCTCATGTTGATGATGGTGATAAAGAGGTCCACTGGTTGGCTAGATTAGGGATTAGGTTGGATGATGTTGATAATGGGGGTGTAGTGGTTGTTGACGGTTCTAAGTCTTCTTTGATTTATGAGGTAAAGTCAAAACAAGATCTTGACCCCTCCTTGCTATAATTGAAGGCCTTAGTGATATATGGTAAGGTGGAGGTTTTCTCCCAAGGGGGTGATGGTCCCCTTAGGTACCAAGGTAGATTGTTCCAAATGTGGATGATTTGAAATAATTGATCTTGAAGGAAGCCCATAATTCATCCTATTCCGTTCAACCCAATTCTAAAGATGTATAAAGACTTGAGGGAAGTGTGTTGGTGGGGTGGTATGAAGAAAGGCATTGCGAAGTTCATATCCGGGTGTCACAATTACAAACAAGTGAAACCCGAACATCAAAGGCCAGGTGGCCTAGCCCATGATATAGATATTCCTACTTGGAAGTGGAAAGAAATCAACATGGATTTTGTGGTTGGGTTGCCTAAGATTAGGAAACATTTTGATTCTATTTGGGTTGTTGTGGATAAATGACAAAGTCGGCTCCCTTTTTACCAGTCAAAAACTACTTATGGTGACGAAGATTATGCCAAGTTGTATATACATGAGTTGGTTAGAATGCATGGGGTGCCTTTGTCTATCATTTCAAATCGTGGTGCTCAATTCACTTCTCACTTTTGGACGTCTTTCCAAAGAGGTCTAGGTACCAAGGTTAAGCTTAGCACGACCTTTCATCCTCAAACGGATAGTCAAGTCGAGAGGACTATCCAAACTCTTGAGGATATGTTTAGGGCTTGTGTTTTGGAGTTTAAGGGTAGATGGGATGAACATATTCCACTCATTGAATTTGCTTACAATAATACCTACCACTCAAGCATCGGTATGGCTCCTTTTGAAGCTCTTTATGCTGGGCGTTGTAGGTCCCTAGTTGGATAATTTGAAGTGGGGTAAATAGCTTTGCTAAGTTCGGATTTGGTCATGGAAGCCTTGGAGAAGGTTAGGTTTATTAGGGAAAGATTAAGAACATCCCAAAGTAGACAAAAGTCCTATTCCGTTGTGCGGAGGAGAGATCTTGAGTTTAAGGTTGGTGATTGGGTTTATTTGAAAACCTCACCTATGAAGGGTGTTGTTAGATTTGGCAAGAAAGGGAAGTTAAGCCCATGATTTATGGGTCCTTATAAAGTTTGAGTAGAGTGGGTAAGGTTGCTTATGAGTTGGAGTTGCCCATCGAGATGGAAATGGAATATCCGGTCTTCCGTGTGTCAACGTTGAGAAAGTGTGTGGGTGACCCAAGTGCGATAGTGCCCTTGGATATTGTAGGTATTATAGAAGATGATTTGACTTATGAGGAGGTCCTGCTGGAGATTTTGGATAAACAAGTGAAAAGGTTGAGAAATTATGATATAGCTTCCATCAAGGTCCTTTGGAGGAATCAACAAGTTGAGAGTGCCATATGGGAAGCCGAGGCGGACACGAGAAAGTGATATCTATATCTCTTCAACTCTACTCAAGCCAAAGGCACTAATTTACGTCCCTATATGAATTCATGTGTTAAGTTTCAGCCCTTATGTCATTTTGCATGCATTCATGTTTATGTTGACAAGTTCATGGTGGTTTCTGATACTCATATTGAGATTTTTGAAATGATGTTTGAACGCACTTTATGCATTTGTGTCAGGTTGAAAGCTTCACGATTACTTCTGTTATGTACGTTTCTTTGACATTCTAGGACGAATATTCCCAAGAGGGAGATATTGAAATGCTAAAAATGCCCCAAAATCACCCCATAATAGTAATTTTCATATATCTCAAAATCCGTACGTTATATCGAAAATCCGACTTCATATTCTAGATCAGGGAAAATTGAGTGGGGAATCGGTATACCCCAATTTTAGAGGACCCATAGTGAAAAATAATTTGAGCAAAAATTTGATTTCCAGTAGCCATTTCCCTGGCCATGATGCACCAAGGGCGGGATCAGTGTTGGATTTCCTGCTCAATGGGTCCGCATAGCGGGCCAGATGCGAACTAGTGTATTTTTTTCCTTCGTTTTTCATTTCAGGCCAAGGGCCTTGGGGTCATATCCCCATGCCCACTTATCCGTGAAAGCACCCATACTAAGCCATTTTTCAACTCTATATCACTCAAGACACTCTCAAATGCTTCTCCAAGACTTAACCAAATATTTCATCCAAATTCAAGTGTCCCGGGCTTAATTCCTAATCTCAAGAACTCCATTCAAGCTTCAAGTCTTCTTCAAGTCTACATCGAGAAAACCCAAGTTTAAGGTATGTGGGTTTCATCAATAGGGTCTTTTCACCCATGGAGCCCAATCTTACTATTTTATGAAAATTGCATGACTTCAAGATATATCACCTATGGGTATCTATTATTATGAAATATGAGCATGATTTATGTGGCGTTTTATCAAATATGTTTGATTATGCATGAATATCTATTTTAGGCTTACATTATGGATTGATCTTTGTCTATTAAAACTATACATGATTCAAGCTATGAAATCTATGAACTATTTTGATGTTTTGATATGATTTACAAGTTACCCATGATGGGGTTTTACCATGATATATGTGGGCTGATTTACATTACTTTAAGATGCATTGATATCACTATTTCATGATCTATACTCTTGTATTTTGCATGATTTAAACATGTTCTCAAATGTCCCCGCCAAGTGTTCGATGAAATGTCAAGTCAAGAATTCTCAAGTTATTTATATGTTTTACAAGTCAAGTGACTTCATGATAGATATGGGCTATCAAGTATGTTATGAACTCATGAAATTATCTACGTTATGCAAGTACGAAATTAAGCCCTATTTCCAAGATTTTACCTCTTGTGAGCCATTCATGTTAAAGCTAGGGTTCATGTATGATTATGATCTATTCTCATGTTTCAAGTTAGGCTTGCCATTAGAGGTCAAGCATGTTTAAGTGCTACTCATGTTATGATTCTATATTCATTACAAGTTACTAAAGATATGATTATTTCAAGTATTCCGTGAGATTAGACTTAGCACCGATGGATTGGATGTCTGCGTTGATTATCTTCAAGGGTCCATACTCCTTTCCTTAAATTATGTTATGTTATACCCTTACTATACTAGTCGATCCATTTAGTGTACATTATCATGAAATCCTTCCAAAAATGGGATGGGTTCCCATAAGGGGGGTTACTTCTCCGAAATGGGATGGGCTCGCATAAGGTGAAATATGGTTTACCTTAACAAGTAGATCACCTCTTTACTGATAAGGGGTAATCATTGGGGTTACAAGTTGTAGCTCACTTGGTCTTATTATTTATTGGTTGAGGTCTCTTCCCACACATGTGTTATGTTCTATGCAGGTTGAATGATTTACAAGCATGTTTTACTTCAATCGTTGATCATATATGTCATATTGGGATTATGCTATCTATTGCATATTACTATGCATTTTGACTATATTGGCTTATGTCTTGTTGCATTGCATCCTACATACTCAGTACATTCAAGTGTAGTAATGCATACTTTATGCCTACATGATATCACCATGTAGGGAATGGAGCTCCTCTTGATCATCCTCCACATGGCTAGTGAGATTACTCGAAGATAAGCTTGGTTAGTCCTCAAGTTCGAGGACACTATCCACTTTTCCCTTGTTATTTCTAAGACTTCATTATGTTGAAATATTTGACATTATGAGGGTCAGCCTGGAGAGTGTCTTGGCCCCCATCCATTCTATGTTTAGAGGTCATTGTCACGACCCAAGCCTACGGCCTAGACGTGACCACCGAATGGGGAATGCGGAGGAACCCCAAATAAGTCTCATAGCATATCATTACACATCCTTGGTCGTGGAAGCAATGTAAAACAACATAAGAGACAAAAAGAAGGGGAATTGGAACTAAGGGAGAGAGATTAATACTTAAGTAATATGCAAATATTTAAAAAAAACAAGGGCAAGGAACTAAATGGAAAAAGCTTACATAAAATCATAATCAAGAGACAAAAGAGTCAAGTCTCAAATCATAGATACATAGCATGTCTAACAACACCTCTACTACATAGATAAGAGCGGAGGCCAAGACAAAGCAACCAGACTCACCCTCATAGTCAAGATAGAAAATAAAGAAGAGTGTCTCAATACATAATAAGAGAAACATATACTAAGGTCCCCGAAGTGGAGGACTCGCCAACTAGCTTGAGTAGTAACGAACTAGCCACGTGGAGGGGGAGGATAATCA